>VDFB02287538.1:0-134241 GCA_007258455.2 Sequoia sempervirens
TAGACTTCAAACAAAATAAAGAGTCTTTGCACTACTAAATTTGATGGCCCTACTTAGAAAAAAAATATTTGTAGGCCTATTTTAGTATGAATTTTGAATAATTTCCTTGTTGTGATTCCATACATTCTAGAGAGAAAAGTTTGTGAAATTTTGAGTTGTGAACCCATCTTTATTATGATTTCAAACTACAAACTAGATTTTAGAGTTTGACTTCAATCGAGAACATGATATGAATGAAAGCATAAGAAGGACCAATTTTTACTAGTTTTTGTTCAATTAAAACTATGATATTAATATGAACCATGATACAAAGGTGAAATCATTCTTGCTTATAAATTTGTGGATTCTTAAAAACATTATGTATAGCATGCAATGCACTAGATTTCTATTTCTAATCCAAATCTTTATTTTAGAGAGCTATATGCAATTAATGTTTAATTAATATTGAAGCCACATTATTCTTTTTCACTTTCAAATCAAATTTGATAAAAGGACATAAGTAAAGACATTAAAAAAACTTACATAGAGGACATGGTCATTTCCTTGGCAACAAGAACAAAACAAGTTTGTTACATCTACTTAATTTTTATTTTTTTTGCCCAAATCTCATATTTGGAGCTTCTCTTACAAATGTTTTTAAGTGAATTTCTAATTGAATTGACTACTTTATTTGCCATGCATTGTTAAATTAGAGAAGGTTCTAAGAAAAAATATCAAGACTATGTTGAACCTCATATTATTAGTGTTTAAATTAATGAATATGTTACGTTGTTTTGTGAGTTTTAAAAGGCTCATAATACAAAACACAATCTAATTTTCAAACATATTACAATAATATTGACTAACTATTAGCAACACTTTATTTATATCTAGTTCCAAACATTTTCAATAACAAAAACTAGTCATATAAAATGTTTGTTTGATAAAAAAGCTAATAAATTTAAAATACAAATACTTTTTCTTAAAATTCATACTCAAAATCTCAAAATCTTGTAAGTTTAAGAAATTACATGTCTTACCAAGTTATTTTGTTTGTCTTTCCCTTCCATGGTGAGTTTTATAATTGGGTCCAAAGCAAGCTTGTATTTCCTCATGAAACTCCCTCTTCACAAACCATGGCTTCCTCTTTAACTGCAATCAATAGAATATTGCTATTGGTAACATCCTTGTGCATATGAAAAAGATACAGATTAACTTTAGCCTTTCCACGATCATATGATGTGACAGACTTGTATAGTTTACTCGTGGAATAAAATTGAAAGCAGAGATTGATAAGACAACTTGTGCGTTAGATTCTTGGAGGAAGTAATAAGATATGTTTCTTTCCATGACCAAATTCATTGAGATTGGGTTGGAACGATAAAAAGATATCAGCAAAGCCACAGTCGTCAACTTATTCTTTAGGAAAGTTATTCTTTCAAGGGAAGGAATCATTAGTTTGGGCCAAGGCTACGAATTTCTTCCCCATTTAATAACGATCAATCAATCAATTTAAACACAAATCAAGTAGCTTTACGTTGTAAAATGTTGAAATCTGTGCTTGTGATGGAACAAAATGTGAATGATAGCTTTTTTATAATTAATTTTAAATGTATTTGGAATGTTATGAGGAGGCAAAACAATGCTGTGGGGTTTCAATACAGTTTTGAGATGCTCGATGCCTTGCCCAACAACACGAAGGTAGCTATTAGAATTTTTGGGTTACTTTAATCAATAAATTGTCACGGATGAAGGTAGGGTAATTAATATAAAATCATGAAGGAAATTTTCAGCAATAAGTATCAAATTAGATATTTAGATTTATTTGTTTTTATGAATAAGTGATATATATAAATTTGTACACATTAAAATTACATATAAAGAAAAAAGTAAAAAAGTAACACTTCAAAGTTTCTAAGGTAAAGTCTTAATTAATATGTTCAAAGAAATAAAATACAAAGTCACTAAGCAATAAGAGTTAAACTACTAGAAGGTGGATTATGGTCATTCGACTTTCTCCAAACATTAGTAGGGTTACGATTATTAATAACTAACTTCCAACCAATAGTCACACCCTCTTCCTTTTATTATTAAGCAATGAGTTGAGCATCACGAGTAAAAGAAATGGTGATGTAGGAGTATTCCAAGGTGTAAGAGCAATCTTGTATCATCCAAAAATATCAATTTTTACTTTGATTGTTTATTTGTAGGGTTCCAATTTTATTCCAATCATAATCAATTATTACAAATATTACCACATTTGTATATCTCACTTCATATTTAGGAATATATGTTCTACACTAAGCTTAAAATGTTGCAATCAAATTCTCTAAGATTTTAATCAACACAAGTCACAATTCACTTCCAAACTCATTACCATGCATAATAGGAAGACATATAGTTTCATTGTTTATAGATTGCAACAACTTTCCAAAGTGCAACAACAAAAGAATATATTAAAATATACATTAGGTCTAGTAGAGCTTATGGTGTGAACTGCATCAAGATCCTTTAACCTATCATCATCACATTCATTTCAAAATATTCTATCACATGTTTGGCTAACTACATTGAGTTTTGTACCTTGTTGTAATTGACTAGAATCATTCCTAATGCTAGGAGTTATTATATAAATAATTCTCATAACCATTTGGATTCAACGAAGAATGTAGGAAGATAATGGATGTATAGTTGGGATGAGTTTGTATTGCCATATCATTGGAGTGTTATAATTTGCATACATTGGGCCAACTATAATCAAATTAATGGCCTAGAATATTATGAGCCTCTTGTTGAAGTATAAGTAGTTGGTTTTTTCATTGGTGTTAGCAAGCTTATGTTTGTGTTGTCATTAATGTCAACTGGTGATACTTTGATTAGTTGCATTATGTTGTCATTAGTAGGTGTTAGTGGTGTCAAACTTTGGTGTTGCTTTGATAAGCTTCTATGGATGTATAGTTGAGTTGTAGTTGGTTTGGTGATGATTAGGAAGTGGTGAAGATAATGAGAATGTGTTTATAGTGCTTGGTTTCCAATTGCTTTTGAGAAAATTTGAACAAAAGAGGAAATAGTGTGTTGAGGTGTTCTGGTATATAGAGTGGTGTTCTGGTTTTTCTTCGCATTTCTTTGGTGTTGAAGATATTCTTTTTTGGTTTGGATATGTTGGTCAAAGGTGTTCAAAGGTTCTATATCCAAAATTTCTTGGTCTAGATCGTTGTGAAAAAGAAATTGTGTTCACCAATGTGTGAAATGTATTGTAGTACTATCTAGGAGAAATGGTTTTGCTCCGCATTTCTCTAGTGTTTAGCTTCTAATCTTGTGGTTCTAGAAGTGTGTTGATAATGATCATATCTACCTTCAGTCAAAGTTGTTTGTGGTTTGGTGCTTCAAAAGTCGATTTCTTGAGTTACAATGTATGGAAGGTTGTCTGAGTGTACTAGGTGTGTACATTCTTCAAGTTAATATTGTTGCAAAGGAATTTTTGTTAGATTTCAGGGTGTTTGTGGAATATTCCAGATTGTATTCAAGTGATGTATGTTGTCTACGATTTGTCTTTGAATGAAAGGAAGCATGTACTTAAATGTTAATAGTGTTCACATAGGTTCAACCGACCTTGGGTGTTTACACTAATTGTGGATTTTCTTCGATGATTGTGGAAGTGTGGCATGGTGTATATGAATGGATCTAGGTTTGAGTTAAGGTGTGATGTGGTCCATCTTCATTCCTTCCCATCGCGAGAATATTTTGGTGCCAACCTAATTTGAATTTACATGGTTGAGGTACATATCTAACCTTGGAGAATGTTTTCAAGGTTTAAGAAGGTATAAATAAGTGTTGTGTTGATGGAGGTTGAGTTTGAAGTGTGTGTGATGCAAATTGCAGAGTTGTGAAGTGAGAATTTGTAAAGTGCAGTGTGAGCTTAATGAGTTAGACTACTGGAAGTAGTGAATCGAAGGTGTCTACAATCTTCAGAAAGGCTGTGAATGTTTTGGTGATGCTATGGTGGATCTTTTCCATTGCATTGAGATGGATTTCTCAATATAACATTCTTCTTTCTTCTTTTCTATAATCTGGCAGTGAGCCCTTCTTTCTTTTGGGCAATGAGCCTATTGTATTAAGTATTGCAATTACTTTATATTGTGAGCTAATCCTCACCATGGTTTTTTTCTTCTTTGGTTTTTCATGTAAATCTAGTGTTTTATTGTGCATGGTGTTGATGTGTTTCAGTTTATGTTATTTGCTTCATGCTAAATCATTCTAACATATTAAGGATTGATTAAGATGATGTGGATCTAAATATTTATGAGGGTTTTGATGTTTTAATGTAAAATTGATTCACCCCCCTCTTAGTTGTCTTGTGTGCATTCAACACCTCTATGGTAGATCGTAATGATTCTATGACTACAAGTCAATAAAGATCATGTTGTTGTTCAAATTATTTTCTCGAGTTAATTATGTGTTTAATAGTAGGCTACATGGCTAGAGAATCCTTCATTGGACCTCATAGTCATGACTATATCAAATGGTATGAGATTTTATTATAATATTTTTTGTAGATTGAGTTTGGTAATATTCTTGAGTTACTGAATTACCACCTCCTCAAAATCTTGAATCACAGATCTCTTGAATTAGTAAACAACAATCCATTTCAAGCTACATCCACAACACTCCATTAACTTGTTTCATGATTCTCATAAGAGTATAATTCTCATGATCTATAAAATATCAAACTATCTAGGCAACAATCCATATTGAGTTTACATTGGATCCTTTCCAATTGTTGAAAAAATAAGCTTCACAATATATGAATTCTTCAATTCTTTCAAAATCAAAAAAGAAAATGAACACATATGCTTCTCATACAAAGCATTATCTCTGAGTGAGAAGGAAGCTCAAGATGATGAAAATCCTCCAACCTCTTATGCCTCTAGCCTCCAATATAACCCTATTACAATTTATTCATTCAATATTGCATGTGAGTCTTTGGAGAGACTTTCAAGTGTAGTAAAGATGGGCCTAGAAAAATAAGAATAAAATGACATGATAAAAAAATCATTTAAAAGTGTTAGGCTCAACCAAAATTGCACTTTTATAATGCACCAAAATGATCTTTATAACACCTTATATTCTTTATCACTCCAATATAGGTACAATTTGAAATATCTATAACTCCATAATGTTATATACCATTATTATCAATTTATGGTTGCCAACAGCTAAAAGATTTTAAATGATCAAAATAATAGAAATTTTTCAATATTAAAATGCTTTTACAAAGAGAATAAATGATCCACATAAAATAGGTGATATGAATGAATAGAGGAACTCTCTAGATGTTTTTCTATGCACTAATAATTCATGAAAGCACTATAAATATCATATGAATGCCAAACCAAATATCAATCTTCCTTTGTCCAATGTAATGGCAATCAAACATAACTAAAAAGTAGTCCATTAGAATTTGTAGACTTTGCCTTCAATTTATTTTGCATAATACGATACTCACATTTTACATATAATCATTCATGATGCTCTCATCCACTTATCTTCTGTGGATTTGTTCTATTTTTTCTTATCACTGTATTTTTTGGTGTGTTGTCTTTGTTAATTTGGTGACTGTCCCTCTGGTTCTTTGTTCAATGTTTTTTTTTTTGGGCTTTTTATGTTTGTTGCAGCCTATTCCTGACAACACATACATTTTGTCTTCGTTCATGCATTTTCTTTATGGTTTTCTCCTTGTTAAGCTTTTTCAGCTTCTACAAAATGTAACATATTTATTCAATATGATATTATGAATTATTTTCCGGAGAAAAAAAATCTCACATTTTACAAAAACATATATCGATTCTCTAGGCTTGACTTATCTCCCTTAAACATTAAACTCCAACCATTCCAAAATATCTTCTTGATATGAATAAAATAACTATTTTATGGAATGTTAAGCAAAGAAGAGGAGACTAGTAGAATTAAAAAAACTCCATAGAAGATTCAACAATAGATGTCTTTGATGATGTGGCATCTCAAACTCCTGCAACTATTACAAACTTCCCACTGCTTTGTCAAGATGATTTGTTCGTTGTTGGCACTATGCAGATTACATAAATGAGATTATCTAGTATTTATTAACATTTTTCATAAAAAATATAAAAAGTTATTTTCATCGTAGTAAATCTTTAGTTGCTATTGGGTTGTCTTTTTGTATCATGTTGTTATTTATCTTCTTTCTTTTATGTGAATAATTCTTCGATCAATTAATAATTCAAGCTTAGATATCATATTGAAAAATATAGACAAAACTAGCGAAAAATAATCTAACCCATAATGTGGACAACAAAAATATATAAAATATTATTAATCATTTAGTGATTACAAAGTATTGTGCAAATGCTTATAAAGCATTGCATTCCTGTAGAAAGTATTGTGCAAATGCTTATTAAGCATTGCATTCTATACAAAGTATTGTGCAAATGCTTATAAAACATTACAGTCCTATACAAAGTATTGTGCAAATACTTATAAATAATTACATTCTTGTACAACTTCACAAACTACTTAATAGAAAACTAACCCCCAGCTAATTACTAACTTAAGTCATTAAAATAACTTAAATATAAACCTTAATTTTTCCAATATGTAAAATAAGACAATATGTATGTTCAAATACTAAGAAAATAATAAGCAATCTTAAAATAAAAGAGCATAGGACTTACCAAGTAATTGTAAGCAAATAAACTGATCTCATATTTCCAGAACTTAAATATGGAAATTCATCCACATTTCTTTCGCAAATCGGTCCCACCAATATTTACCACCCATCCTTGTGCTTATCTCTGTCAAGCGTTTGTGACCCCCATAATCTTTGATAATTTCTACGCCCTTGTTTTGGAGCTGTCTTACAATTTCCCAATCTTGCCCTCCTTCTTCCATGCTTTGCAACACCTTGCTGGAACTGTAAACTTGTATCTGTTGCAGGTGCTGCAGCTTGAAAAAGCCGTCGGGTAACATTTGCACATGGGGACAAACTACAACACCCAATATTTTAAGCCGTGGCATTGCTCCTTCCATCAGCACAGGTAACCTCTCCAGTACGTACATTTTCTCTACCCAAAATCTCTCCAGTGCAGGAAAAGCCCCAGCTTCCCCAAATTCCTGGGGCAAATCCTTCATTTCCCAGGACCCGCCTATATCCAACCTTCTCAATCTGGGAAGCTTGTGCAATGCACATAATTGTTGAAGCTTGTCGCATGCAGAGAGTATGAGGCAACCTAGGTATTCAAATTCAGAAAGCCGAGGCGGGATTTCTTTCAAATCTCTGCAACTTATGAAGAGGGTTTTCATCTTCGTCATTGCAGTAATGTCGTCCGGCAGCGCAGTCATTTTGGCGAGGGTGACCACTAGAGTTCTCATTTCTATCATTGCGCCCAATGTTCCATGTTCGATTCTCGCTCTGGCTTCATCTAGTCCCAGCCATTTCAGTTGCGTGAGGGTTTGCAGATCCTTAAAGCAAGCTGCCCTTTCAGTTCCCCTGAAGCAGAGTTTGGACTGCGTCTGTACCCTTGGTTCCCAGGCTTGCCAACTTCCTTCAGTTCGCAAGTACTGGAGAGATGTAAGCCTCGAAATCCCACAGGGCAAAGACTGGAGATGCTGACAGTGACTCAAGTCCAGGTACCTTAAAGAGACAAGTTTATCAATCCCCCAAGGCAAGCATTCCAGTTGATTGCAGGTGGAAAGATCCAGAATCTGAAGCTTCCTAAGCTTGGTGATACTTTTAGGCAATTTCTTAATTGGCAAGCGAGCCAGCCGCAAGCAAACAAGCTGTTTCATGCGTCCAAAGCTGGAAGGCAGCTCCTGGAGAGAAGTGCCTCCAAGGTCCAGGACTCGAACCCAGGTCATTGTGGACATGGCGCGCGCAGGAAAAATTGTGAGGCTTTTGTTCTCGGACAGCAGCATGGAAAGGACCTGTCCACCCTGGAATGTATCCGGAATAGAGGCAAAATTGTTCTCCATCAAGGAAATCCTGCTTTGCCCTGCGCATTCACCTTCTGGAAACAATTGCAGGTTTCTGCCAGCCCTGTACAAACAATTCTCTTCTTTCTCCGCGATCTTCAGTGCTAAATCATGCAGAATATCGTGCATGGAACAGACCATAACCTGCCCATCGGCATCCATTATGCTGCCCTCGATCAGACAGCGATCTAAGAGCACATTCACTTGACCCCGCCCAATTTCCAAGGGATCGTAACCTGGGCGATTAGTTGTAACCAGTCCTTCCCCAATCCACAAGTTAATGAGATCCTCCACATACATAAATTCATCTTCCTTAAAGGCGCCTATATAAAGATAGCACAGTTGTAAATGAGGATCGTACCTGGCCAGAGCATCGTAGCTCAGCCTCAAGCGGTTGTAAAGCTTTTCTTCTACATCCGGATTAAGCTTGTCTGCATTTTGCAGCCTCTGGAGCGTCACATCCCATTCTACCGGATCCGTGATGCCTGCCATGGTGGCCGCTATTACTTTTATGGCAAGCGGAAGCCCGTCACATTCCTGGCAAACACACCTTGCCGTTTCCTCCATTGTAACCGACGGCACCTGGTTATTGTTATATGCGAAGGCATGAGATGAAAACAGCGCCCAGCTTTGATCCTCCGAAAGACCACTCAAGCTGATAGTATTATCAAGCTTTACCCCTAACTTTACCAGAACTTTTTTGTCCCTGGCGCTCACCACCAGTTTGCAGTTAGCGACCGTTTCAATTGGCACGCCCAACGCCTCCAGCAAACTACCACTGCTGTTTTCCCAAACATCGTCCAGGAACATTAAAAACCTCCTGCTTTTCATCTTCTCAAAGATCCACGGCCGCCCATACTCGTCTTGGCTGCGTCTTTCATCAAACGGCTGATTGATTTGCAGAGCTATTTGCCTTCCAAGGTTACGCCCAAGAGCAGGAAGAGAAGGGTTGTGTGACACGGTGAGCCAGAGCACCAGATCCTGGTTAAAGCTATTCTGCACCTCTTCACTATTGAGCACAGTTTTCAAAAGCAGAGTTTTGCCAGCACCACCCATGGCAACCACTCCCAGGCAAGTTAACCCTTGGCTTTCATCTGTTACTTTTCTCTGCAGATTAGAAAAAGCGTCATCTTGTCCCAGAATAAGGCGCTCGTTCACTGGCTGGAACCTCTGTGTTGGATAATTGGAGGAGGTGGGTGCAGTACCCAGATCATCCAATCTCTGTTCAATACGGTGGATGCCCCGCCCGAGCTCCTCGTTGCCGGAGAGCGTGGTCGTTATGCCAATCAAATCAGCCTGCCTCCGATGCTCTTCAATGTCCGCAACGATTTGCCGTATCCTCAAGCTCATGCGGTAGCGAGAAATTACATCATAAATCGGTAATTGAATGCAACACTGCTCTGCGATCTCAGTGGCCTGTCTAACAAGTGAGTCAAGTTTTTTCAACCAGTCGTTCACAGCTGGAAGCGGAAGCGTTTGTGTCTCGTGGCTAACAATTTGGCCGAGCTTCAGATGCGTCCGATACCTCTGGATGGCCGTGTTGAGAGGGGCAATCCTTTCCAAATAGTGCTCAAGTTTGTGGAGCTCTTTCTTGCAATAAACAGCGAGCTTGATAAACTCGGCGAGCTCTGTCAAAGCTACACTTATTCCCACTCCTATCAATCCTGACACAAATCCAGGGTCAGCCATGCCGATCGGATTCTTTCCCAGGGTGGGGTGGTGGATCTGGTTTAAAACATAGTGCAGTGAAATGAAGGCTTGTGCACTTTCAGTCTATTAAATTAGCGCCGAGGTTTTCTTACAAAGATAGCTTGTGGATAGCCAGTGGATGACGTGGATAGCCGATAGCCATTGCATCTAGTGAAGAATAGGCTGGAGAAGGTTAGGCGAAAGAGAGCTGCATGGTGCAATGTACCGTGCTTAGGAACGATAGAATTTGGTAGAACGAATGAGGCGGTACAACTTGCCCTGAAATTGTACAAAGGGT
This sequence comes from Sequoia sempervirens, assembly GCA_007258455.2. Classification (NCBI taxonomy): domain Eukaryota; kingdom Viridiplantae; phylum Streptophyta; class Pinopsida; order Cupressales; family Cupressaceae; genus Sequoia; species Sequoia sempervirens. Next base: position 9,974 of record VDFB02287538.1, read on the forward strand.
GGGTTATGAATGTAGGACTCATGAGAGGGAAAATAAAGTAGGTGTAAAGAGACTTTTATGATGCATTAATGAGGTCAAACTGTATATGGGACCTTCAGCTGACCAACAGCAAGGATAAGTTTTTAATTATGTATCTGGTTTAGGAAAATAAGTTTTTTTTTTTTTGGAATGAATGAAAAGAAAATAAAGCAGCTTGAAAGAATCCTCTTTGAATGGTAGAAATGATAGAATTTTCTTGAATGGTTAAAGCAGTGCAACTTGTCTTGAAATTATTTTATCAACTAACTAACTACTAGACAAAAAGCACCTATGTACATACAAAAACGTATGAAAAACATACATGGAAACATAAATAACATGATGAGATGTTGTAGTGCGGGACCCACCAGACGGGCGATCAGTGACTAAGCCGGCAGACAGGAGCAAACATCCGGGGATGGGTAGGTAGGAGTTAATGGCGCCGTCAGGTGGGTTTTCCCACCTGTAGTCGGGTGAAAAAAGCGGGCACGTCGTGAAGTTTCCTTGTCTGGTGCGAGAAAAGTGGGCATGACATGGGCATTTTCTATTTGCACAAAGAAAGGTGAAAATCATATTTATTTCTAGTTTGCACTTTGAAAAGGAAAGTTGAAGGTCTGAGTGCACGTGGACGAGTTGGAGGGGAAAAACGAGCAAATCCATGTTGTAAGCTGAAGTTTGGAGTGCACGTGGAGGAGTTGGAGGAGAATACCGACCAAATCAAGGTGATGGGTAATTCAGTTGCAAGCAGAGGGTTTTACAAGACCTTTTAATTTGTAATTTGGAAAACACAATGTGTAGGATTTCATTCACTTGAATGTCCTTGTTTAAATGTATGAATGTCTTCAAAATCACACATTCCATTATTGTATTTGAATTTCACTCGATTGAAAAAAAAAGGTGTACAAAATAATTGTAAATGGGAAACACAATGTTGGGTTTCAGTTATTTGAATCTCCATATTTAAATGTAAAGGGTTGTCTCATGGTGGGTTGCTTGCTTCTTAACACCCACAGTTTTGCAACATGGAATGTTACAAAATAGTATGAACGTCTTCAAAATCACACATTCCATTGTTGTGTTTAAATTTCACTCAATTGAAAAAAAAAGTGCACAAAATAATTGTAAATGGAAAACACAGTGTTGGGTTTCAGTTATTTGAATCTCCCTATTTAAATGCAAAGGGTTGTCGCATGGTGGGTTGTTTGCTTCTTAACAACCACAATTTTGCAACATGAAATGTTACAAAACAGTGTGAATGTCTTCAAAACCACACATTCCATTGTTGTGTTTAAATTTCACTCGATTGAAAAAAAAAGTGCACAAAATAATTGTAAATGGGAAACACAGTGTTGGGTTTCAGTTATTTGAATCTCCTTGTTTAAATGTAAAGGGTTGTCGCATGGTGAGTTGCTTGTTTCTTAACACCCACAGTTTTGCAACATGAAATATTACAAAACAGTGTGAATGTCTTCAAAATCATACATTTCATTGTTGTGTTTAAATTTCACTCGATTGAAAAAAAAGGTGCGCAAAATAATTGTAAATGGGAAATAAAATGTTGGCTTTCAGTTATTTGAATCGCCTTGTTTAAATATAAAGGGTTGTCTCATGGTGGGTTGCTTGCTTCTTAACACCCACGGTTTTGCAACTTGGCATGTTACAAAACACTATAAATGTGTTCAAAATCACATATTTCATTGTTTTGTTTAAATTTTGCATGATTGAAAAAAAAGTGCAGAAAATAATTATAATTGGGAAAACACAATGCTAGGTTTCAGTTATTTGAATCTTCCAATTTAAATGTAAAGGGTTGTCTCATGGTGGGTTGCTTGCTTCTTAACACCCACGGTTTTGCAACATGGCATGTTACAAAACACAATAAATGTGTTCAAAATCTCATATTCCATTGTTCTGTTTAAATTTTACATGATTGAAAAAAAACTGCAAAAAATAATTATAATTGGAAAAACATAGTGTTGGGTTTCAGTTATTTGAATCTCCTTGTTTAAATGTAAAGGGTTGTCTCATGGTGGGTTGCTTGCTTGTTAACACCCACGGTTTTGCAACATGGCATGTTACAAAACACTATAAATGTGTTCAAAATCATATATTCCATTGTTCTGTTTAAATTTTGCATGATTGAAAAAAAAAGTGCAGAAAATAATTATAATTGGGAAAACACAATGTTGGGTTTTAGTTATTTGAATCTCCCTATTTAAATGTAAAGGGTTGTCTCATGGTGGGTTGCTTGATTTTTAACACCAATGGTTTTGCAACATGGAATGTTACAAGACAGTATGAATGTCTTTGAAATTACACATTCCATTGTTGTGTATAATTTCGCACGATTAAAAAATAAATTGCACAAAATAATTGTAAATGGGAAACACAGTGTTGGGTTTCAGTTATTTGAATCTTTCTGTTTAAATGTAAAGGGTTGTCTCATGGTGGGTTGTTTGATTCTTAACACCCAGGGTTTTGCAACATGGAATGTTACAAGACAGTATGAATGTCTTTGAAATCGCACATTCCATTGTTGTGTTTAAATTTGCACCGTGGTTGAAAAAAAAATTGCACAAAATAATTGTAAATGAGAAACACAATGTTGGGTTTCAGTTATTTGAATCTCCTTGTTTAAATGTAAAGGGTTGTCTTATGGTGGGTTGCTTGATTCTTAACACCCATGGTTTTGCAACATAAAATGTTACAAGACAATATGAATATTTTCAAAATCACATATTCCATTGTTGTGTTTAAATTTTGCACCAGTGAAAAAAAAAGTGCACAAAATAATTGCAATTGGGAAAACACAGTGTTGGGTTTTAGTTATTTGAATCTCCCTGTTCAAATGTAAACGGTTGTCTCATGGTTGGTTGTTTGCTTCTTAACACCCACAGTTTTGCAACATGACATGTTACAAAACAGTATAAATGTGTTCAAAATCACATATTCCATTGTTTTGTTTAAATTTTGCATGATTGAAAAAAAAGTGCATAAAATAATTATAATTGGGAAAACATAGTGTTTGGTTTTAGTTATTTGAATCTCCCTGTTTAAATGTAAAAGGTTGTTTCATGGTGGGTTGCTTGCTTGTTAACACCCACGGTTTTGCAACATGGCATGTTACAAAACACTATAAATGTGTTCAAAATCACATATTCCATTGGGCATACGACAAATTCATCGCCAGCAATTCACTAATGGAAAATTCACCGTGGGAAAATTTACCACCATGACAAATTCATCGCCAAGTAAAATTCACCACCAACAATTCATCGAAGGGAAAATTAACCACATTAATGTTTTTCAATATATATTTCTAAAACTTTGAATTTTTTTAAAAATAATTTTCACCTGCGTTACAATACAATTTTATTTTTTTAATATTTTTTATGTTTATTTTGATATGAAAATTATGCACTAATTTTCATAAAAAAAATTTAAAAAATTATTTACTTTAATTTCTACTTCAAATATTATTTTATTTTTCCAAAGTGTTTATTTATATATACAATTTTTATTTTTATTATCATATATTGAAAAATATATGATTAAATATATTGAAAATTATTTTTATTTTTATTATCATAAATCAAATTCTCTAAAGTTAATACAATTAATTTTTTTATTATCATAAATCAAATTATTCCTTTGCAAAAAAAAATCAAAGTTTTTGAAATATATATTAAAAAACATTAATGGGGGTTAATTTTCTCCTTGGTGAATTGTTGGCAATGAATTTTACTCGGCGGTGAATTTGTCATGGCGGTGATTTTTCCCACGATGAATTGTTGGCGATGAATTTTTCATCAGTGAATTGCTGGCGATGAATTTTCCTAGAGCCATTCCATTGTTCTGTTTAAATTTGGTAAGATTGAAAAAAAGTGCACAAAATAATTGTAATTGGGAAAACACAATGTTGGGTTTCAGTTATTTGAATCTCCCTTTTTAAATGTAAAGGGTTGTCTCATGGTGGGTTGCTTGATTCTTAACACCCATGGTTTTGCAACATGGAATGTTACAAGACAGTATGAATGTGTTCGAAATCACACATTCCATTGTTGTGTATAAATTTCGCACAATTAAAAAAAATATTGCACAAAATAATTGTAAATAGGAAACACAGTGTTGGGTTTCAGTTATTTGAATCTCCTTGTTTAAATGTAAATGGTTGTTTCATGGTGGGTTACTTGATTCTTGAAATCCACAGTTTTGCAACATAGAATATTACAAAACAGTATGAATGCCTTTGAAATCACACATTCCATTGTGTTTAAATTCGCACCATTGAAAAAAAAATGCACAAAATAATTGTAAATGAGAAACACAATGTTGGATTTCAGTTATTTGAATCTCATTGTTTAAATGTAAGAGGTTGTCTCATGGTGGGTTGTTTGATTCTTAACACCCGTGGTTTTGCAACATGGAATGTTACAAGATAATATGAATGTCTTCGAAATCACAAATTTCATTGTTGTGTTTAAATTTTGCATAATTGAAAAAGAAATGCACAAAATAATTGCAATTGGGAAAACATAGTGTTGGGTTTCATTTATTTGAATTTCCCTGTTCATTTGATGTAAACGGTTGTCTCATGGTTGCTTGCTTCTTAACACCCATGGTTTTGCAACATGGCATGTTACAAAACAGTATAAATGTGTTCAAAATCACAGATTCCATTGTTTTGTTTAAATTTTGTATGATTGAAAAAAAAGTGCATAAAATAATTATAATTGGAAAAACACAATGTTGGGTTTCAGTTATTTGAATCTCCCTGTTTAAATGTCAAGAGTTGTCTCATTGTGGGTTTCTTATTTCTTAACACCCATGGTTTTCCAACATGGAATGTTACAAAACAATATGAATTTCGTCAAAATCACACATTCCATTGTTGTGTTTAAATTTCACATGATTGAAAGAAAAGTGCACAAAATAATTGTAATTTGCAAAACACAGTGTTGGGTTTTAGTTATTTGAATCTCCTTGTTTAAATGTGAGGGTTGTCTCATGGTGGGTTTCTTGCTTCTTAACACATACGTTTTTTCACACATTCCATTGTTGTGTTGAACTTTCGCATGATTGAAAAAATTAAGTGCAAAAAATAATTGTGATTTGGAAAACACAGTGTCGGGTTTCAATTATTTGAATGTCCTTGTTTAAATGTCAGTGGTTGTGTCATAGTGGTTTGCTTGCTTCTTAACACCTACAGTTTTGGAATATGGAATGTTACAAAACCGTATGAATGTCTTCAAAATCTTACATTCCATTGTTGTGTTTAAATTTCACATGATTGAAAAAAAAGTGCACAAAATAATTGTTATTTGGAAAACACAGTGTTAGGTTTCAGTTATTTGAATCTCCTTGTTTAAATGTAAAAGGTTGTCTCATGGTGGGTTGTTTGATTCTTAACACCCATGGTTTTGCAACATAGAATGTTACAAGACAGTATGAATGTCTTCAAAATCACACATTCCATTGTTGTGTTTAAATTTCGCACAATTGAAAACAAAAGTGTACAAAATAATTGCAATTGGGAAAACACAGTGTTGGGTTTCAGTTATTTGAATCTCCCTATTCAAATGTAAAAGGGTTGTCTAATGGTTGGTTGCTTTCTTTTTAACACCTATGGTTTTGCAACATGGCATGCTACAAAACCGTATGAATGTCTTCAAAATAACACATTCCATTGTTGTGTTGAACTTTCACATGATTGAAAAAATCAAGTGCAAAAAAAATTGTAATTTGGAAAACACAATGTTGGGTTTCAGTTATTTGAATCTCCTTGTTTAAATGTCAAGGGTTGTCTCATGGTGTGTTGCTTGCTTCTTAACACCTATGGTTTTGCAACATGGAATATTATAAAACAGTATGGATGTATTCAAAATCACACATTTCATTGTTGTGTTTAAATTTTGTAAGATTGAATGAAAAGTATACAAAATAATTGTAATTTGGAAATCACATTGTTGGGTTTCAGTTATTTGAATCTCCTTGTTTAAATGTCAAGGGTTGTCTTATGATGGGTTGTTTGCTTCTTATATTAACACCTACAGTTTTGCAATATGGAATGTTACAAAACTGTATAAATGTCTTCAAAATCACACATTCTATTGTGTTTAACTTTCACATGATTGAAAAAATCAAGTGCAAAAAGGAATTATGATTTATAAAACACAGTGTTGGGTTTCAGTTATTTCAATGTCCTTGTTTAAATGTGAAGGGTTGTCTTATGGTGGGTTGCTTGGTTCTTAACACCTATGGTTTTGAAACATGGAGTGTTACAAAACCGTATGAATGTCTTCAAAATCACACATTCCATTGTTGTGTTTGAATTTCACATGATTGAAAGAAAATTGCACAAAATAATTGTGATTTAGAAAACACAATGTTGGGTTTCAGTTATTTGAATCTCCTTGTTTAAATGTCAAGGGTCGTGTCATAGTGGGTTGCTTGCTTTTTAACACCCACAGTTTTGCAACATGGAATATGACAAGACAATATGCATGTCTTCCAAATCACACATTTCATTATTGTGTGTAAATTTTTGCATGATTGAAAAAAAATGCACAAAATAATTGTAATTTGGAAAACACAGTGTTGGGTTTCAGTTATTTGAATCTTCTTGTTTAAATGTCAAGGGTTGTGTCATGGTGGGTTGCTTTCTTCTTAACACCTACGGTTTTACAACATGGAATGTTACAAAACCATATGAATGTATTCACAATCACACATTCCATTGTTGTGTTTAAATTTTGTATAATTAAAAATAAAGTGCACAAAATAATTGTAATTGGGAAAACTCAGTGTTGGGTTTCAATTATTGAATCTCCCTGTTTAAATGTGAAGGGTTGTGTAATGGTGGGTTTCTTGCTTCTAAACACCCACGGTTTTGCAGCATGGAATGTTACAAAATAGTATGAATGTCGTCAAAATCGCACATTCCATTGTGTTTAAATTTTGCACGATTGAAAAAAAAGTGCACAAAATAATTGTAATTTGGAAAACATAGTGTTGGGTTTCAGTTATTTGAATCTCCTTGTTTAAATGTAAATGGTTGTATCATGGTGGGTTGCTTGCTTCTTAACACGCAGGGCATTGCAATATGGAGTTTTACAAAACAACATGAATGTCTTCAAAATCACACATTCCATTGTTGTGTTTAAATTTTTGCATGATTGAAAAAAAAGTGCACAAAATAATTGTAATTTGAAAAACACAGTGTTGGGTTTCATTTATAAGTATATTTTGTTTGTAGCTTTGGAGCAGTTGCTTCCTTATCAGCCCTTAGGACAACAACGCCCATTTTTTGGATGGAGTTTTGAGTGTCTTTAATACTTCTTTGTAGCTTTGTAGCCACTCTTTGCTTAGCTTTGAGAGTGTCTTTCTGATCTTAGAGAATACAAAGGTTTTTTGTTTGATAAGTTATTTACAAAAAATTTCTACCTTTTCACATATGGCTTTCATGTATTTAGCCAACTGTTTCTCCTTTTTTAACAATGAAAAACCTTTCATCTTCAAAATATATAACAAGTCTCAAGTAGACTAAAAATTGTGTTTCAACTTTCTCTAATTAATAAACTATAGGCATGTTGGAAAACATTGTGGGTTGTAGTTTCTATATTTTTTCTTCTTGTAAGCTGAAGGGTGGAATTTTTTGCTTTTGTGCTTGATGTTCTTTTGCTGGTCATGTTTAGTTTTATATTCACAGATGTTTTATTGAGTCATTTTTTTATCACCAAATGCAAAGATCGTGTTTTTTTCTTTTCACATTGCTAGCAGCCATAGAAGTAATTACATGGTATTATTCATGTTAGGCTTATAGGCTACATAAAAATTTGTAGGTTGGACTTCCCATCGTGTTGTCCAACTTGCACTTTTTTAGTTCATGAATTGGCATATACGCTTTTTTTGGTCATGTTAAGTCACCCCAAATTGAAGGCTTGATATTACAGCATGCCTACTTAGGTAAAAAAGGTTTTTACACCCCATATACTATGGCGTCTTAGTCTTCTTTCACATGAGGTTGTGATTTTACATGTAGTCTTTATGTCTGCTTGGAGGTTCAAGTGGACACTTTTTTCCAACATGCATTAGTTAACATCATGGTTGATAGGAAAATTTACACATGTATGACTTTCTTGATTCACTCCATTACTGATTCATGATTTTGTTAACAGATGCAAAAGAATTTTTATTCTTTTGGCATTGCTAGCAGCAATGGATGCACATTTATTTACATAAAAGGTTGTTATAAAAAGTTTTGATTTCCCTCTAACCTTTCCTCTCCATTAACACATACACATGTACCACAACCAAGGTATCTTCCCTAATACATCTACTCTTGCAACTGTAGAATTAATTACATAGTGTTATGCACATTACACTCATACACCACATACAAAGTTGCAGGTTGAACCACTCATCGTGTGGTTCAACCTTCACTTCCTTTTTTCATGAATTTCTAGATGCGCCTTTGCTGCACATGTTAAATCACTCTAAATGGAAGGTTGAATATCACGACATGCCTCCTCAGGTAAAAGAGGTTTGTACACCCCACATACTCTGAAATCTTAGTTATATTTACATGCGGGGTTGTGTATTTACTTGCGGTCTTTATGTCAACTTGGAGGTTCATCTAGACGATGTGTTTTCCAACTTACATTCACTTACATCATGGTTGATACGACATTTTACACCTTTCTTCCTTTCCTCATTCTCTCCATTACTGATTCATCTTTTTTTCGACATATGCAACAAACATGTTATCATTTTGGCATTGCTGGCAGTAATGGATGCACTTATTCTTTTTACATACAAGGTTGGCATCAAAGGTTTTGGTTTCTTTCTAACCCTTCCTCTCCTTTAACACTTACACACACAACCAACGTATCTTCCCATGATAATACATTTGTTTCTGCTATTGTATAATTAATTACATAATGTGATGCACGTTACACTCCTACGCCACATACGAAGTTCTAGGTTGAACCATTGATCGTGTGGTTCAACCTTCACTTGTTTATTTCATTAATTGCTAGATGTGCTTTTTCTCCTCATGTTAAGTCACATGAAATAGAAGGTTGAATATAAAAACATGCCTCCTCAGGTAAAAGAGGTTTGTACACCCCATATACTCTGAAATCTTTGTTATATTTACATGCGGGGTTGCAAATTTACTTGCGGTCTTTATGTCAACGTGGAGGTTCATCTACACATTGTGTTTTCCAACCTACATTCGCTTACATCATGGTTGATAGAAAATTTTACAGCTTTATACCTTTCCTCGTACTCTCTATTACTGATTCATCGTTTTTTCAACAGATGCAACAAACACGTTATCATTTTGGCATTGCTCGCAGTAATGGATGCACCTTTTTTTTGCATACAAGGATGTCATCAAAGGTTTTGTTTGTCATTTTTTGTTGTTGTTGTTTATGTCCACTTGTACGTTTAGATGGACTGTCTAATTTCCAGCTTGCATTTTTGTTATATTTTATGCGTAGCTTGATTCAATCTATCACCTTTAATTTTCCATGGTTGAAGTCGACAACCTCCTATTGGTTTCATGTGGGTGACAACAATGCAAGCACATTTTATTTATGTTTAATTAATGATTTCTTTCTTTTTCTTGACATAATCCACATTAATTTTAAATATTCACCCAATTATGTCATTTCTGAGAATGGGGAGAGGTTTGAAATGGAAGAAGCAAGACGAATTGTAGGTGCAAGATGTAAAAAATGGATGCTCTTCTTTTTCCTCTTCCGATTTGGAATGGGCTGTTATTTCCATCAACAAGGATAAGGTCCCTAACCTTGTTGCAGCAATTCCTCTTATGAGACTTGATGATTTCATTCGCAGTGAAATGTCCATTGAAGGTTTTGAAACTAAATTTGTGTACAAGAAAACAAGAGAACCTACCACCTCATGTCCCCTCAATGACAAAACTTATTGCAAAACAATTTTGTATGAGAGGTTTGTATCTTTTGACATTCATTTGTATGGTCGAATGATATTTTTCTCTCTCTTGGTTCAACATGATGAGATGATGCCTTTTTTGTAGCTACTGGTGTCAATACGATCCTACAGACAACAAAGACCGAGTTCCACCAGAGAAGAAACCACATAAGACATTTATACAAATGCGAGGTTGTCAATACCACTTCATGGTAAAGGTTATGAATGGAAAACTCGATGTTGCCTATATTATCTACAAAGAAATGTTCCATGTTGATAAAAATAGTCAATTTTTCCTTGGAATTCATGACACAAGTGGAGAGAATCATTTTATGTTTGCTGCTAATCTATTCGCGGAGTGCAAAAGCTATATTGAAAGCCTTTGGCTCATGGACGTTAGTGTCAATGCAATAATGGATAGACACATCAACAAACCTGTCTTATGTGGCATGATGTCAAAGAGAGATCAATTCCTTACAAGAAAGGATGTAATGAATTCCTGGCAAAAGGTGCATTCTACTCACGCACATAAACACAAAGTTGATTCAACAAGTATCCTACTATGGAGTGGACAAGACTTTGACAACTTCTACTTTCAATAGCCTGATGGGAATAATACACCTTTTGTTATCGGGGTTCAGACTCCATGGATGTTGGATAGGATGGTTAGCCACTCGCACAATTCAGTCATCTTGATGGATTCCACGTTTGAAACTAACAAATATGGGGTGAGGCCTTACAAAAAATGAAAAATAGTTCTTCATGTTTTCAATGATCTTGTTGGCTATAAACCTGACAATGCTCACGCTGAGTTGTTTTGTCTACAGTTTCCATTGTATACTCTACTCGTTTTCGACGAGCAACAGAGTGGTATGTCGGTTGCGTGAGTAGTCTCCCCACGAAACAAGATTGAGGACATCTCTACATGGCTACATGTATTGCATGACTGTGGAAGAAGAGCTAGACCCGATTGGAGAATCAATGCATTTTTGACCGATGATGCGATTACATAAATCCAAGCCATATAGTATGTGCATCCCTTTCTTCATTTGTGTACCTTTCTCATTTGCTATTTATTTTCAATGCCACTTTCTTATGCAGATGAGCAGTAAACAATATCATTTGTATTGTCTATTAGGGCTATCTTTCAATGTCGTGTGCTTCTATGCCTTTGGCATGCCAAAAGGGCTTGGCTGAAGAATGTATATAAGTACGCAACTAAGGAAAGGGCAATGGACATCTTTCGCAATCTTGGCGCAATCATGATGGCAATCAGTGACAGCAAAGATACTGTCACTCAGCTATTGAACTCTTTCTTTTAGGAGTTCAATGATCAACCCCGATTCTTAGAGTACTTCAACAAGACTTGGTGTGAAGGAGAAGGTTGAATTGGTGAGTTGAAAATTTTTGTCACCTCACAAGATTCTCACCATTCAAATTCTTTGATGTTACCTCTAATACATTGTTGTTTACTTGACTTTTAGATTTTTTTTTCATAGCCATGTGGGAAAAAAATTGTATACTATTCCCACATGCCAACCAAGATACAAATGTAGCCATTGAGTCGTACCATTGCGCACTTAAAACTCGGTACTTGTGTGATCATTTAAAAAAATGCACTAGGAGAATGGACTATTTGTATTACACACTTGTGTATAAAATGGAACCTATTCTATAGGAAAAAGGAAAAGTTGCAAAATTATGGTTTTTTGACGAACCAAAAGTGTAAAATATGCGATCTAGTTTGGTGTGGGCCAAGGCAATTCCGGACGATGACTGTTTTCCTGATGAAACAAATCCTGGACGATACTGGGTGAAAAGTCAAAGTAGGTTCGAGCACTACCTTGTTCAAAAATTTGGGGGACACCTTTTTGTTTGTGACTGCCCTTGGAGTTTGTAGGGGAAAACTCACAAACGTGTCTTGAAGGTTGCTAACTTGATTAAAAGATCATTTTTCATTGAAGGGGTGGTCCACCGTAAGTGTATTTCAATTCGAATTGCGTTACTTTATGGGAGTCAATTGTGTTTTTCATTTTCTACTGCCTAATTCAAGTTTCTTCTGTGTGGTCATTTAGATGGGGGAGGTCAACCAATTGATAGAGGGATAGATTTGAACGAGACATTGTCACAGGGGGGCGTAGAAGAAAACAATCCTAATGTTCTCACCCCTACACAAGCTCCTTCTATCACTCATGTATATGATGAACATGTGGTCAAAATGTGTCTTTGGAATGACACAAACGAACTCTTGAACAAAGTGATGCGTACACTGCCACAATGTCTACAACAGGTGCAATCATACGCAGAATGCGTGGACAAGTTTCTACAAGACCTACAACAATAAAATGCATTACTATTTGAATTCATTCTTGATCCTGATGAAGCTGCAACTAGCACCATTCGCATGCGCCCATGGTTTAGTGCAAGCAAGGATCGTCATTGACGTCCAACCCGATCTACGAAGCATTCCGCGCAACAGTCAGATCATCGAACCCCTTTGGATGACTCCTTTCCCTTCTTCATGAACAATAGCTTGAATTTGAATGTCAATATGCAATGTGAGACTTTAGGCTCAACTGCTATGGATGTGGAAGAGGATACAACATCTAATACAGGTGACTATGAGAAAAACCATTTCAATTTATATATTGTAATAGGAAATGGTATTGCAGATTATTTTTTCTAGTATGTGCTTGTACCACGTCATAAACTTTCTGATTTCTTTTTTGGCTTTTTTTGTTCACTTCATCATTCCAATTTGGGGAAAGGAGTCCTCGTTGGTGACCGTCTTTTGTGAGTGTAAACCTAATGGAAGGTATGGTTTGAATTTAATAATTATGTGTACATAAGTCCAATTTTTGGTATGACGTTATGTAATACCATACTTCCTTATAAAAATTTGGCTACGGTGAGAGGCTGATGTCGACCAATGTGCCTTCACTCTGTTGCTTCTTCAAGACTTACTAAGGATTGCACAAGCATAGTTCAATGAACCTTCATTTTTAGGTAGGAATAATTGTTTTGTTTACTTAGTTTAGTGAGTGGGAAATCTATTTGAGGTATTTAGAAGACGTTGAATGAAATTTAGAAGTGTAAAGAGCAAGAAATTCAAAATCTGCCTATGAACCCTTAACAAGGGGTTTTGAGAGTCTTGTGAGGTTTTAGACCTCCATCCCACCGATGCAAGTGTAGAGGAATGACAGGTTGGATTGTTTAGGGTGTAATTAGGATACTTTAAGATGTATTTCTATTGAATCATGCAGGGGAAGCGAAGCATTCAATGTTTGGTTGCTGATCTTTAGAAAATACAGAAGTTTTCCAATGAAAAAGGATGCCTACAAGTTGGTAATTAAGGAAAGTGCATTCAATGGGGCTGAAATTTTGTTCCTAAAGCATGGGAAGACATTTCTAAACATGTTTCATATGGTGGCAAAGCATGGGAAGGTTTGAAATACATTATTCTATTAAAGCCTCATTTGTTAGAGCTTGTTTTGTGCATAAAGTAAGGGTTTAGTAGATTAGCATTTGCTTTAGACTTTCTATTCCTAAAAGTAGATGATTCCTAAGTTTTGAGACTTGTTAAATGACTGTTTGAATTCATTAGATATTTTGATGATTATTTAAGACCTCCTTTGTAAATTTGGGCTAATTGATTGCATTTCCAGTGGTACAATCATGTTTTCAAGCATTCTTTTCAAAACAATAGCATCTAAATTTGTGATATGTTAAAATTGGCACAAATGGGTCTCTGCAACAACAAATAGCTTATGGGGTTTCAATGTAGTTTGGATGGAATGCCCACTTTTTCCAAGTTGCAATGCTACTAGGGCTGGAGTCTTGGATGCATGAAATTATGAATCTAGTAAAATAAAGCTGGGAGGCAGAATATTTGGATTGTTACTATCATAGTAAGTTTGGTTAAACCTATTTCAAGGTTTGGTAAGGGTTTCCAAGTAAGAATTAGTGATTGGTAAATTTGTTGGTTTATCTTCTCAGTTGTTTGGGTCTGTAGACCTATTTGCTCAACTTTACACACCAATAACTTATTGAATCACCCAACTCTTAACACTTTCAAATAACCATTATGCAAAAATCAAACATACTACAAAACTTCAATAGATTCGTTTATAACAAACACTTCAAACTAGCTCTTTTTCGCTGTCCTAGACCCCAAAATAGCCGTATTTTACAAAGAGACTCATATTTTAACTCTTCCCAAACCTAAAATTTTGATGGGGAAGCATTAATTAGTCACCGAAATGACCAAATCCACAATTAATTTTGGAAGATATGCTTCCCAAGACACTATTTTAGTAAACCCTCATTTTGAGCCATTTTCATGAGGTTTTTATGGAAGTCAATGTTCCCAAGCTTCCAACTCTCTAAAAATTGTTCAAACATGACTAATTAAGCCTTAAAAAACTTAATCTTACCTTAAACTTTTCTTCCCCCAAGTTTCATAGGCATACACTTACTAAAACCACCATATTTCACCTAAAACCACTCATTCTTGCCATGCATGACAACACACAAAATCACTTACATCACCTTCCCAGCTCTTGAAAACTCACATAACACATTTTCAGACCTATTAACAACTACCATGTCTATTCCATGAAGCTACAACTCATACAATAGATGGAACGAACATTTTTACAATATAAAGGACTTAAAACCCTTAAATCTGGTTATAAACCCCCAAGTAGTCTTTTTTCTCTCAGATGCGTAAATATCAATGAATCTTCACAAGAATGGAACCAAAATAACCTTAATTATTTACTTCACCAAATCAAGTCGACCTATGAGAAATATAGCACCTGTACGATTTTCTACAAAGTCAGGAAAAGTGCAAATTTCAGTGTAAAATATCAGAGTTTTTCAATATTATTCCAGTCTCTTCTTTTACAAATGACTACAAGGCCTTTAAAAATGAATTAAAAATATATACCATGCAAAATTCCCACTAAATCCATCGGTTACATTATGGAGACCCACTATCTATACCTGAAACATGCAAACTAGCTGGCAATAACTGCAACATTTTGCATGCTTTACAATTTTAGCACTAATGACCCATCTAACCTATGTATTTTTTAGTTCCTTTCATTAATTATTGTAAAATCCTTCAAGAATCATTTGTTGAATTGTATTCCACGCTATTGAAACTATGGGGAAGGACAAAGAGTCAATTTTGGTTCTGGGTGTCTATGTTGACAAGTTTGATCAATCTCAAGAAGTCTAAACAGGCGTAAATTGTAGAACACTAATCCATTTTTATGAGTGTTGTTACAAAATAGAGTTATCCTATCTTTTGATATGCGTTTAAACATCTTAAGGGGCATCTAAATATATGTGTGGAATTCAGTTTGATGATTTGGTTCAAAATATACGGTTTGACAGACCTTATTGCAGGGCTACCAGCCTAGGACAATATTTGTAAAGTGTGGAATCTTCTACTTGGAAAGGCCATTAGATCATGGTGAGTAGAACTAAAAGGGTGTTGTTTTAATGTTTGGTTGTGAGGATTTAAGTTTGCTAAGACTGAAACTAAAAGTTGCCTTATGAAAGATGTGCAATGCAATCAATGTAATCAACGATATGATAGGGTTTCATCAAAAAGGTGAGGGAAGTGATATCCCTTGTTCTTTTAAGCATGTATAGGCCTAAATAAAGGTGTTTGAGTTGGTTTCAAGGTTTGAGAAGGAGTGGAATATAGTTTTCCAAGTTACCCTCATGTGAATGGCTTGAAACAAGGGTTTCATGAATAGGCGTTTGGGAAAGATAGTCTCTGCAAACCAAGGGTAGATTTGGTGGTTTTGAGGGCTGGTGAGTGCTTCCCCATTGGTTTCCTGGGCTGGTTGTATGATTAGAGAGGTGTCACTTTGTAAATTTGGCCTAATTGGCCTTGTGGACAGTGTTATTTCTTCTTTTTGTGCAAGTTGTTCCAAAAGAGTCATATGTGGGTTTGAATTATGTTGAGGGGGACTAAAATGGGTCTCTACAATGATGATTATTTGCAGGCATTGTTAAGAGTTTCAAATAGTTAAGTTGACAAATTTGGGTATGCTGGCCTACAATCAAAAACATTCTTTTGTTATAGCCTGCATAAAATAAGGAGTGACAACCTAATTTTTTTCCATCCTACAACTGTGAGGTGCATTTTGTATTTTTAACATATGAACAAATACTGAAATGGAGTGGGTATGTGTAGGATCATCATGGAAAAAACAGGTCGTTAAGTGGCAAAAAGTTTAGAAAAATCAGAGTTAGGCAACTTGACGTAAAAATTTGAATAATTTATCTATATTATTTAAAAAATATGTAAGAATATAATCTGTAGAAAATTGAATGTAGTTTATAAACTACTAGGTTCAATGTTTAAGAAAAAAAATCTATTTGGTGAAAATTTGAAATTTCAATGCAGTAGTACTTAAGTTTCCGGGAAAAAATAAGAATTAGGTGTCTATCTGACCACCCTAACCACAATAGAATGATAATATTTTTTTATAAGATTTTATATATAAGTAGAGGACTCATGTCCCGATGTGATGCATATTTTTTTATAATTTTTTTCCAAGTAAATAATTAATTATGATTTTTTTATTACAACTTTTAAAAAATATAAAAACTCGTATGTCTGACCACCTTAACTTGGTCAAACTTTATGAAATTCAAATTTTCTTTTTTTAATCCTATAGTATGTGAAGCATAGAATGTGATGCATGACTTGGATTCAAAAAATGTGAAACCGTTTGAAAGCTATAGATGTTTTTCAATCAACCTATCAATCAAGACTTTACTCGTAATTCAAATAGAAAATGAATAATAATTACTTATTAAATTCAAAGTAAGGCATAATTTATATTGGTGGAAAGCTGAGAATCTCCTTTAAAAACTCTTTTCGTTTCATCAATTTTGGGTAAAAAAAATTCATCAGCCACATACGCATCATATTGCCACTTTTTAGCCCAGCATGATCCTGCACATACCTGAGTGTTTTGTTGAAAGTAAGGGTTGTCATAAAACAAGAAGGTGAACTTCAAAAAATTGTTTTGTTATAGTCTACGTAAAATAAGAAGTGAGTCACAACCTAGTGTGTTTTCCACCATGAAACTATTATGTCCATTTTGTGTTCGTAACATATGAACATATATTGAAATGGAGTGTTTTGCTGAAAGTAAGGGTTGTCATAAAACAAGAAGGTGAAATTCAAAACATTGTTCTGTTATAGTTTGCCTAAAATAAGAAGTGAGTCACAACCCAGTGTTTTTTCCATCATGCAACTATTATTTGCATTTTTTGTTCAAAACATATGAACAGATAGTGAAATGGAATGTTTGGTAAAAGTAAGGGTTGTCATGTATCGGCATCTTGGTTTTAGTTATGCAATGGGAAGTAATGCTTTGAGTTAGAAAGATGTACAATGCAATGAATATAATCAGCGATATGAATATAAACTTCAAAAATATATTTTCTACAATTCATTAGTTCAACTCATCTGATTGCAACAAATAGAATGCTCACATTATTTGCCATGTTGGAAAACACACTGTCTATACACAGTTAGTTCATTATGAAAAGTTTTGTTTCACTTTGAATTTTTTTAGCAACTATTTCATGCAATCCAAATGTCCTTTTTTCCTTTCTCCGTGTGAATGCAACAAATAGAATGCTCACATTATTTGCGATATTCAAAAACACACTGTCCCCTATCACCTATTTCATCATTAAAATGTTAATGTTTCCTACAATCCAAGAATGTAATGAAGCTAGCATTCAGATTGTGTTTCTAATTAGATAATGTTGTTGTATCTACTGAAATTTTTGTTGTCTTTCCTTTCAAGCATTGTTGTTCCTGCTGTTCAAGTCATGCGTTTCCATATGCCCATTGGAGATACTGCACATGCTGCTTTGTTAAGTTCTGAATAATAGGTACAATCTCTTAAGTGAAAACATTATCTATATCTTCCACTTTTCTTGCTTCTTTTTCACTGTTTCCATTGCATTGAAAATGTATATCTAATTAGAGAATGTAGGTGTACCTTTTGAAAAAGTTGTTTTGTCTTTCATTTTAGGCATTTTAGTACCTACTGCTGCAGTTCTATAGAAGATGTCCCATAGTTCACAAGCATGGGTGGCTAGTTGATTGAACAACTACCACCCATATCTTCCATGAAATATTCTTCCTTGAATTGAGGAATTGAGCGTCACATACAAGTTGCGGGAAAAGATGTTAAGGAGAATTAATAGAAAAGGGCCAAACCGCACAAATTTTCACTATGATAGTTATGCTCACTTCTTCAACAACTTCTTTGGTGTATGGGAAAATATGGGAATGGACGTTCAATATTACAATAAAAAAATAGAGATTGTAAATTTATGTGATTGGCCAATGTCTCTTTACCGAGAAGTTCAAGACCTTTTCCTAGTTGGATGCATTTGGAAGGTGTGCATTAAACCAAAAATTATCATACACAAGCACAATCTTACGGACCAGATGAGCATGAGGTTTATGAGATTCCTCAAGGGGGAATCTCTAATTAGTAATCGCATAGGTCCTCTGGAGGAATGGTTGTTGGCCATGTTCAAATTCAACCACATTGTCAAGTTCGAGATCCACCGTGTCAGACCCTCATTTAGGCTGCTACATGTGAATTACGGGGTTCCAACATTGTATGATGTCAATTCCACTTTGAAAATAAGAGTGTGCCAAATCCTTTCAGATGCTGAGAATGCAAAGATTATACTTGTTCGTAAATGTTGACATAGTTCTCAGTGTTAGCAGTATTAAATGTGGATTGTAATTTTCTTCAGATTCTATAATATTGACTCGAAATGTTTTTACATTTCACTGTGTATTGCGAATTGTTGTTATTAAATTTGAAGGTGAACTTGAATACACTATTTTGTTACAATCTGCATAACAAAAACTATTGTCTTTCAAGAAGAATTGAGAAGCGGGGAACAACCCTTTATGTTTTCCATTCTACAACTTTTCTTGTGCATCTTCTCTTCCAAACATATAAGGATGTTGAAATGAAATGTTTGCTGCAAGTAATGGGTTGTTATAAAATATGAAGGTGAAATTTAATACACAATTTTGTTATAGTCTGCATAACAGAAACTTAAGACAAGATTTCAGAAGTGAGGGACAACCCTATGTGTTTTCCATTCTGCAACTTTTTTTTGTGCATAGTGTTTTCCAAACGTATAACAAAAATGAAATGGAATGTTTGTTGCAAGTAAGGGTTGTTATAAAATATGAAGGTGAACTTAAATACACTTTTTTGTTACATTATGCATAATAGAAAGTGTTGTCTTTGATGTAAGAGTGGAAAAATCAATGACATACTCTATTTTTTCAGTTATTTTCCTATATTTTTTGTGTTTGAGGCCATTGTACGCCCATATTCTAGGTATAAATCATCTCCTCCTCCATTGTACATGATATCCATATGAGTATAATTTATGATGCATTTGGTTTCATTTAAATCCATTTAGAATTGTGAAAGATATTGAAGTTTTTCTCCAGGCGGGTAAAACCTTGAATTAGGGTAAACAGTGTATAATAAAAATTGTGTTTGTCAGATTTGCATTGTTGGAATCACCTGAAAAATTGGTTAGGGGAATTTTTGATGAGTATTATAAATGATGTGAAGGTTTTAGAGCGTGGTAAGGTGGTTTTCGGTAGTTATCATGAAGCCCAAGGTCTGGAAAAATGGGTAAAATATGTAAATGACTATGTACATTGGTGACTTGATGAGTTTTATTTATGGAATATGAGTCCTTCTTGCGTAACTTTGTTTTGCAAAGGTTTTTGGGCATAGGTGAGTCCATTCCAAGATAGGAATTAGTGAATTTATGAGTTTTTGGAGACCATTTATTGACTGTTATGTCAGGACAAAGTTGTCAAAATGCCTAGAGTGAATATTATTTGGAGTGTTTGGAATTTGCTTCCTTGAAAGGCTAAAAAGACATTGAAGAGTCATTCAAACACAATATTTTACATGCCATAGAACTAAGTTAAGAGTTTAAGAGAGTCTTTTGTTGTTGTTTGTCAAATTGAATGATTAAAGGAAGCCTAATTAGGCCAGTTAAGGACAGTCTATTTTGAAAGTTCACATATTGAGATGTTTAAGTTGGGGATTGGTTTGTGTCAGTATTTTGTTGTTGTTTAAAGTGATTTTAGGAATATAGTAGAGGCTTTGGGTCTGGTTCTCAGTTTGGGTATTTTGAAACAAGGGTTTTGTGAAGGAAAGTTGCCTCAAAGGTGGAGTTTTTCAGTTTAGTGATTTGAGTTGTTTGCAAGAGCATAGTGAGTTGAGTTGTTTGACCCCTGCATTCTCATCAAAAAATTGATGCAAGCAAGGGCAGTTATAAAAATATGAAGGTGAAATTGACTACATTGTGTTCTTATGACGTGCATAACAATATCTGTTGTCTTTCAACAAGATTTGAAAAGTGAGGGACAACCCTGTGTGTTTTCCATCTTGCAACTTTTTTATTTGCATCTTGTGTTCCAAATGTATAATGATATTGAAATAGAATGTTTGCTGCAAGTAAGGGTTGTTATAAAATATGAAGGTGAACTTAAATACAGTGTTTTGTTGTAGTATGCATAACAGAAAGTGTTTTCTTTGAAGAAGAATTGAGAAGCGAGGGACAACCTTCTGTGTTTTCCATCCTACAACTTTGTTTTTGTGTGGAACGTTTGCTGCAAGCAAGGGAAGTTATAAAATATGAAGGAGAACTTGAATACATTGTGTTCTTATGGTGTGCATAATAGTAATTGTTGTCTTTGAACAAGATTTGAAAAGTGAGGGACAACCTTGTGTGTTTTCCATCCTACAACTTTTTTTGTGCATCTTGTGTTCCAAATGTATAACAATATTGAAATGGAATGTTTGCTGCAAGTAAGGGTTGTTATAAAATATGAAGGTGAACTTCAATACATTGTGTTCTTACAGTCTTCATAACAGAAAGTGTTGTCTTTAAATAAGAATAGAAAAGCGAGGGACAACCCTCTGTGTTTTCCATCCTCCAACTTTTTTGTGTGTGGAACATTTTTTGCAAGCAATGCTACTTATAATTAATGAAGGTGAAATTCAATACATTGTGTTCTTACGAAATGCATAACAGTAACTGTTGTCTTTGAACAAGATTTGAAAAGTGAGGTACAACCTTGTGTGTTTTCCATCATGCAACTGTTATGTAAAATTTGTGTTCGAAACATATGAACAGATATTGAAATGGAGTGTTTTGCTAAAAGTAAGGGTTGTCATAAAACAAGGTGAAATTCAAAACATTCTTTTGTTACAGTCTGCAAAAAATAAGAAGTGAGCCACAACCCACTGTGTTTTTTGAGATGCAACTATTATGTAAATTTTGTGTTCGAAACATATGAACATATATTGAAATGGACTATTTTGTTGAAAGTAAGGGTTGTGATCAAACAAGAAGGTGAACTTCAAAACATTCTTTTGTTATAGTTTGCATCAAATAAGAAGTGAGTCACAACCCACTGTGTTATCCATCATGCAATTGATATGTGCATTTTGTGTTACAAACATATTAACATATATTGAATTGGAATGTTTGCTGAAAGTAAGGGTTGTCATAAAATAAGAAGGTGAACTTCAAAACATTGTTTTGTTACAATCTACATAAAAGAAAGCAGTCATTCAACAAGAATTGAGAAGTGAGTCACAACCCAGTGTGTTTTCATAACGAAGTAACTAACATAGGACAGTGTGTTTTCCAACACTGCAAGCAATGCAATCATTTTATTTGTTCCGATCACATGGAAAAAGGAAATGCCATTTTTACTCAACCAACTAGTTATAAAATTTGAAAGTGGACTTCATTACATTTTTGGAGCATATAAAATAAAAAATATTTCATGAAATATGAAAGTGGACTTAAATTCATTTTTGGAGCGTCAAAAATAAATACTTGTCATAAGGAAATAACTAACAGGGGAGAGTGTTTTTTCCAAAACTGTAATCAAAACAAGCATTTTATGTGTTCCAATCACATGGAAAAAGGAAATATGTCATTTCCACTCTACCTAATTTTTGTTCTAAAATTGAAAGTGGACTTCATTTCTTTTTGGGAGTGTAGAAAATAAAGACTTTTCAAAAGAAAATAACTGACAGGGGACAGTATGTTCTCCAACACTGCAACTAATACAAGCATTTTATTTGTTACAATGAGATGAAAAAGGGAAATCTTCCATCTCCACTCTACCAAATCATTGTTGTAAAAATTCAAAGTGGACTTCACTTCATTTTTGGAGCATGAGAAATTAAAAAAAAAATTGTAAGGAAATTACTGAGAGGGGACAGTGTGTTTTCCAACACTGCAAGGAATGCAAGCATTTTATTTGTTCCAATCACATGGAAAAGGGAAATTTTCCATCTCCACTCTAGCAAAGACTTGCTCTAAGAATTCAAAGTGGACTTCATTGCATTATTGGTTGTAACAAAACAAATACTTATCATAGCAAAATAACTGACAAGAGATAGTGTGTTTTCCAACACCGCAAACAATGCTAGCATTTTATTTGTTCCAATCGCATGGAAAAAGGAAATATGCCATATACAATCAACGAAATAATTGTTCTAAAAATTGAAATTGGACTTTATTACATTCTTGCTTGTAACGAAACAATTACAGTGCTATGAAAAGTCTAATATGAAATGGATAAGAACAAAGTGTTCAAACACATGAAAATAGTATATCTGTTCAGCATAATTGTTCAATAATCAAATAATTATAGAGGTCCATGAAAAGGGATCCTATCAAATGTATAACAACATAGTGTTGAAACATATAAAAATGGTATATCTCTACACCACAATTGTTCAATAATCAAATAATGAAACCCACAATGCAGAATCAGTATTATGAGCCTATCTTGTCAATTCCTACGCTGCCTATTCTTTGCAATCGAGTTCATGCCTATGCAATATATGGCACGTTTCTTAGGGTTCTTGTGTATTTTGAGAGGGGTGATTCCAATTCCACGAACCATCACAAATGATAAATGTGAAATAACGGATTTATTCATAGCCTGTGCTTTGTCCTTGGCAGGTTTAACACCTTCATCCTATAACAAACAATTGATCACAATTAATGTATGCATGGAAACAATATAAGGTAGTATGATATATACAACATATTGTTTATGTGTACCTTTGGAACAAAATGCTTCATCTCAGAGAGCTTCCATATCATGAAGCTTCCCACACACTCTTTGACAGTCTCTAAGCTAGGAAGTGGAAAAGGCACTAAGCGTTCACCAACAATGGCCTCAACAATGTTGACTCACACAATTTTCTAGTTGTGTAAAGCAGTGGGTTTGAGTTTTTTTGTTGAAAACATGTACAATTCCTTTGGCAACCCATTTACGCTGCCTCCAAAGGTCAACGTGATCACCGACCTTAAAAGTGATGCCCTTGAACTCTATCATCTATTCATCCACTGGATTTGGCTGCAATGGAAATGTCATTAACATGAAGCATAATTGAAGCCACATTAAAAGATTCATAAAGAAATAAGAACAGAAGCATGGAAGTGTGTTGGGTCTATTACCAATATAGATGGCATGTCGCTGCTCTTCGGGTCCCCATGTTCATCTTTATTTCCATCTCCCCCTTGTAGGCCAACGCTCTCCTCGTCCCCATGTCCATCTTTATTACCCTCTCCCACTTGCAAGCCAGTGATATTCCCCTCCCCATGTCCATCTTTATTACCCTCTCCCACTTGTAACCCAGTGCTCTTCCTATCCATGTGTCCATATTTATTACCCTCTCCTAGTTGCAAGCTAGTGCTCTCCTCATCCCCATGTCCATCTTTATTACCCTCTCCCACTTGCAAGCCAATGCTCTCCCCATCCCCATGTCCATCTTTGTTGTCATCTCCCCCTTGTAGGAAAACACTCTCCTCATCCCCATGTCCATATTTATCACCCTCTCCCACTTGCAAGCCAGTGCTCTCCCCGTCCCCATGTCCATCTCTGTTACCCAATTCCACATGCAAGCCAGTGTTCTCCCTATCCCGATGTCCATCTTTGTTACCCTATCCCAATTGGAGGCCAGTTCTCTCCTTGTCCCCATGTCCATCTTTATTTCCCTGCCCCACTTGCAAGCCATTGCTCTCCCCATCCGCATGTCCATCTCTATTATCCTCTCCCATTTCAATTGCAACGACATGGCCAATTAGATCAAGGCCAAGACTCTATTGTTCATCCTTGCCCTATAATAGCAAGAATTAAAATGTCACTTCAAATTCAGATACATGCAACCAATTCATTGAAATAATAAAAAAAAACATTAAATAAAAAGAATTGGAATTCACCATTTCTTCTAGTTTCTCCATGTCAAGGCACCTTGACAATTTTGACCATATACACTCCTTCTTCTCAACATTGTTAGATGACAAGTTGGGAGGAAAAACATCATCTTTTTCTTCCATGGCCTTTGCTTCGTCTTCCAGCTCAATAGTATCCTATTGGAGGGCACGACTCCATTGTTCATCGTTGCCCTGTAATAGCAGGAATTGAAACGTCACATCAAATTCAGATGCATGCAACAAATTCATTGAAATAATCAAAACAAACATTAAATAGAAGATTTTGAAATCACCGTTTCTTCTCATTTCTTTTTGTGAGGGCATGAGGAATCTTTAGACCATATATGCTCCTTCTTCTTCTTCTTCTTCTTCTCAACATTGTTAGACGGCGGGTTGGGATGAACAACATCTTCTTCTTCTTCCATGGCCTCCGCTTCATCTTCCAAATCAATAGTATCCTATTTGAGGGTAGGACTCCGTTGTTCATCATTTCCCTATAATAGTAGGAATTGAAATGTCACATCAAATTTAGATGCATGCAACAAATTCATTGAAATAATGAAAACAAACATTAAATAGAAGATTTTGAAATCACTATTTCTTCTTGTGAGGGTGTGAGGAATCTTTCGACTATATATAGTCCTTCTTCTTCTTCTTCTTCTCAATGCTATACGACGGGTTGGGAGGAACAACATCATCTTATTCTTCCATGGTGTGCACTTCACCTTCCCAATCAGGAGTATCATGTTCGAGGGCAGGACTCCATTGTTCATCATTTCCCTGTAATAGCAAGATTTGAAATGTCACATCAAATTTAGATGCAAGCAACCAATTCATTGAAATAATCAAAACAAACATTAAATAGATTATTTAGAAATCACTGTTTGTTCTTGTTTCTTCTTGTGAGGGTGTAAGGAAAATTTAAACTGTATACGCTCCTTCTTCCTCTTCTTGTCAATGTTATATGACAGGTTGGGAGGAACATCATCTTGTTCATCCATGGCATCCACTTTTTCTTCCAACTCAAGAGCATCTTGTTTGAGGGCAAGAATTTTTTGTTCATTGTTGCCCTGTAATAGCAGGAATTGAAACATCACATCAAATTCAGATGCATCCAATGAATTCATTGAAATAATCAAAACAAACATCAAATAGAAGATATTAAAATCACTGTTTGTACTCGTTTCTTCTTGTGAGGGCATGAGGAAATTTTAAACCATACATGCTTCTTCTTCTTCTTCTTCTAAATGTTAGATAGGGGGTTGGGAGGAACAACATCATCTTGTGCTTTCGTGGGAACTGCTTCATCTTCCAATAGAACAAAAACCTGCTTGAGGGCAGTAGTTCATTGTTCATCATTATTGTGTAATAGGAGGAATTGAAACGTCTCATCAAACTTAGATGCATGCAACCAATTCATTCAAATAATCAAAAACAACATTAGATTAAATATAAGATTTCAAGATCATCGTTTGTTATTGTTTCTTCTTCAGGGGGTGCCTTGAAACTTTCAACTATGTATGATGCTTCTTCTAAATGTTAGCCACAGGGTTGGGAGGAACAACATCATCTTCACCTTTCATGGGCACAACTTCCTCTAGTGAATCAACACTACTCTGCTGGGTGGGAGAAACTGCTTGTCGACCATCACCCTATCATGTCATGTAAATTAAAATTAAGTGAACCTTGTATGCATCAGAACAAAAAATATGAAGCAAGAAAAATTCAGATTTAACAGTTCAATTTGACATTACCATTCCTTCCTTTCTCTTTCTCTCCTACAATTGTAATATTTTTTTCCTTCTCTTCTCCTTCCTCTCGTCACTGTTGTATAATGCCATTCGCTTCTTCACCCCGTCCTTTCCTTGTTGGGGAAGTTGAAGGAAGCTATGTTTCCCATACTTTTGGCAAACACTTCTAATAACATGCTTTTGTTGGAGATGTTACTATAGATTCATTTGTTACTCTGTATTTTCCACCTTCTTTTGAAGGTACTCTTTCAATTTATTAGGGGGGAGGAGTGGTTTTTTTTGGTTACCCGTCCCCCCCAACATAGTTCGGCCACGCTTTGGTGGCTCAAGAATAGGAAGGTGGTGATGCTGAAACCATGCATGTTGAACACTCTCCAATCATAATATTTTCTTGTACATTCTTCTACAATACAATAATATACATATCTACCATTCACCACTTCTCTTTTGTATTCAACAACAACCTGCACAACAAATTTGGAAAAGAAAATCACTTAATATATTTGATATTCAAACAATTTGAATGCACAACATATACACACAACCAAATGATGCAATAATTTAGTTATTATATCTACCTTCTCGTCCACCACATCACCTCGTGCTTCATTGGATCCCTCTCCATCCTTAGGGTCTCCCTTTGCATGCTTTTCCTTGTGGTCATGGACTATGGCAAGAGCGTGATGGTTTGCTTGATTATTTTCCTAAATCGAAGGAACAATATACTATCAAAATCAACATATTTGTAACAGACATGATATTTTCTAACTAAAATTGTAAAGCATTATGATTGATGCACAGGAAGGAAAGGGAAATTGGAAGTTCACAATCAATTACCAAATGCGTCGCTACCTTAGGGTTCAACATTTTTCTAAAACGAGGGGACTTCCTCTGTACCATGGTTACTACCTCTTGATTAAAACATTCCCACTTTTCAGTCAATATCGTAACCACTTATGAGAGATTAAAATTATAATTTGATTGCATGTTGTAATTACCGGATCTTACCTGCATGTTTTGTGAATGCGACTACCTCGAAGAAGATGCGCTACTACACACCCTTTTAGGTACGTTGTCCACCTCAATGACATTCTTCGGTGTATGAAGCAATTTCCCTTTTACAACATGCATCCTTGGTTTCCTGTAAACTGTAAAATTGTTGCAAGTGTTATGGACAATTAAAGTTCCAAAATTTATTGCACCATTTATAGTAATCAAGCATATCTTTTTTCAATCAAAAGAAGAATTTGAAACACATATTTTAGTCTACCTAAGACTTGTGATAAATTTTGCAGGTGCCTTTGATTACATTCTGTGTCTAAATAAAAAAAGGTTTTCAATACATTCCTACGTTTGATAGCAAAATTGTAGGGTGGAAAAGAGATGGTGTTATGAAACGTATAACCCACACTATTGTAAAGCGCTATACAAGTAACCCACTATGTTTTACAACATGCAATTATTTTGTCCATTTATTTTTTTCAATCACATGAAGATACTGAATTGCAATTTATACCATAACTAACAGTTGTAATTTTTGGAGGTTCTTTTTACATTCATACTATATAAATAAGAAAATATTTTCAAGACATTCAAACTGTTATCTAAAATTTTAGGTTGGAAAACACAGGGTGTTATAAATCATGCAACCCACAAACTGTTCTAAAACCCTTTACAAGTACCAACCCTATTGGTTACTCCCCCCACCTCAATTTGGTTAATAGGGTTGTCCCTTGCTTCTATATTCTTCTTCAAAGACAACACTTTCTGTTATGCAAACTATAAAAAAAACACTATATTCAAGTTCACCTTCATATTGTATAACAACCCATTACTTACAACAAACATTCCATTTGAATATTGTAACACGTTTCAAACACAAGATGCATGAAAATGTTGTAGGATGGAAAAAACATAGGGTTGTCCCTCACTTTTCAAATCTTGTTCAAAGACAACGGTTAGTGTTATGCACACCGTAAGAACACAATGTATTGAATTTCACCTTCATATTTTATAACTGCCCTTGCTTGCAGCAAAAGTTCCACACAAAAAAAAGTTGCAGGATGGAAAACATAGAGGGTTGTCCCTCACTTCTCAATTCTTCTTCAAAGACAACACTTTCTGTTATGCAGACTGTAAGAACACAGTGTATTGAAGTTCACCTTCATATTTTATAACAACCCTTACTTGCAGCAAACATTCCATTTCAATATCATTATACATTTGAAACACAAGATGCACAAAAAAGGTTGCATGATGGAAAACACATAGGGTTGTCTCCCCCTCGCCAACGTGACAGAATTTCATGACAACTGGGAAACTTTCAAGCATACCTTTCTCATTTCCAAAACATGCACTTCTCTCCATCATACATCGATGACACCTTCTGACAACATGGAGCTGAGTGGATGAGATTGTGGAAGAGGTGGTGATATATGTTGGAGAGAAGAGCTTGTTTTGCAAATATTGCAAAGTAGCTCCACAAATGCCCAGTTGTCATGTCTTTTATCTAACGCTTGTATCCAACATGGATATTTCGACCTTTCCATAGAATGCCAAGGCCAAAAATGTGTAATTGTAGGTTGGAAAACACTGGGTGTTATTATACCTGCAAACCAAATACCATTTACAAACCCTTCACAAGTAACATCCCAATTCATTAATCACCCCTCAATTGAATTTGGATGCTTTTATATATCATGCACTTGCAACTCCACCCTGTGCTCTCAAACCTTCAGATTTCAATATGCAGAATGAAAGAACTCACAACACATAGTGTTTTCCAACCTCCAATTGTTTTTTGCATTACGCTATCCCATCTAGGGTTTTTGTATGTTATGATGGCTCTGAAATGCATTCGTCTAGGGATATAATAGGGACATCCAATTGCAAGGAAGAAGCTAATCTCCCTACAAAATATATTAAAATCAAGCTATTATCCCTAAAAAAACATGTGTTTGAAATGATAAAATAATCAAACATAAATGATATCAATTTTCCATAATCCATATTGATTATTGCTAGTTGATTTCTGGATTCGATTGTGTAAGAATTTTTGTATCAACATTTCGGATCACACTTTGTGATCCATCATCAGGATGAAGAAGAGACCATTAGTCAGCCTGATGTTGGATCATGGAGTCTGATCCGAAATGTTGATGCAAAAATTCTTACACAATCAAATCCAAAAATTAGCTAGCAATGATAATCAACCATGTCTTATCCATGAAGAAGGGAAATGTGTTATCATGTGTAATCCATGTTGCAAGGAGATCACCTTCTACAATTGGGAGCAGGCTATTCTCCCTACAAAAATGCATGTCACATGCATCATAGCAATCATCTTGTTTTAAAAATCATATTTCAGAATGGACAAAAAGCCCAAAACATATCATTGAAAACCATTATTTGCAAATAGCAAAAAGCCTAGACGAGCTCCCATTTTCCTCGCCATTTTGCATAGTGACATTTTGCAAGTTGGTAGAGAGCAATGGGAAATATGAAAATTTTCAATTTTTGAATGAAATAACTAACAACCCATTGTGGAAATATGAGTGAAATTACTGAATAACATTTAGAGAAATTAGAAACCATGCATAATATGTAAGAGTTTTGTTTTAGTATGCTCCAAGAATGTAATGAAGTCCACTTTCAAATTTCACTTTGCTATAGTTGAAATCTCATTTCACTTTCTTCATTTGATTGGAACAAAACACCCCAACAAAAAAGGTGGTCCGACAGATAAAAAGCATCGACGGAAAAACTTGACGGTCAGATGTTAACTTCGACCTGTCGTGGCTTATCCCATCATGGGAAAATGTGTCAGCACCAACGGGTTTTCAAAATCATATTTTGGAATTGACAAAAACCCAAAAAAACATGGCATTCAAAACCATTATTTGGAAATAGAAAAAAGAGGTGTCAATAATGTAATGAAATTGGAAAATAGTAGGTATTATGAAACCTGCAAGGCATAGTGTTGTTATAGATTGTTTGCAGTGTTGGAAAACACACTATCCCATTTCAGTTAGTTCGTTATGAAGAGTTTTATTTTGTTACTCCAAGAATGTAATGAAGTCCACTTTCAAATTTTTGAACAACTCTTTGCTACACTCCAAATGTCATTTCAATTTCTTTATCTGATTGGAACAAATAAAATGCTCACATTATTTGCAGTGTTGGAAAACACACTATCTCTTCTCACTTGCACAAGGTTTTACAACACTATATGCATTTCTTGTTTCTTAACAACTAGGGTTTTCCAACATGCATTCTTACTAAACAAAAACAATGTATTCAAGAGCTTTTGTAATATAGATAGTCTGAATGTATTGAAAAGGCCTTTCAAAATTTATAAGGACTTTTAATTTGGGTAAAAATTGCATTTAAATTTTGCATGACTAAAAAAAAAGTGCACAAAATAATTGCAATTTGGAAAACACAATGTTGGGTTTTAGTTATTTCAATGTCCTTGTTTAAATGTAAGGGGTTGTCTCATGGTGGGTTGCTTGCTTCTTAACACGTAGTGCATTGCAACATGGAGTTTTACAAAATAGTATGAATTTCTTCAAAATCACACATTCCATTGTTGTGTTTAAATTTCACACAATTGAAAAAAAAAGTGCACAAAATAATTGTAATTGGGAAAACACAGTGTTGGGTTTCAATTATTTGAATCTCCCCGTTTAAATGTAAGGGTCATCTCATGTTGGGTTGCTTTCTTCTTAAAACCCATGGTTTTGCAACATGGAATGTTACAAAATAGTATGAAAGTATTCAAAACCACACCTTCCATTGTTGTGTTTAAGTTTCAAGTATATAACAAATTGCATGCTTCATAACACACTGCATTTTTCAACCTCCACATCACAACATACCCAAGCCCTTTCTGGTTTTTAAACCCATATATGTAGGTGTGCATTACAAAAAGCAAGAATACCAATTTCTTTCCATTATTGGCAATAATGAATAAACTCATTGAAAGTGATGAACATTGTGTAGTGAATGTTGGAAAACACAATGTGTTTTGAAGCCTGCCTTTACTTATACCCAACATTTGTCTTATAATGCAAATAGACAAACATATAGATGGTGTTGTATTTTATCAAATAACACATCTCTCCTTTAATGGGGACTCTATTAACCCTCAACACATAGTGTGATTCATAGTACACACTTCATTCTGTTTTGCAACAATTCATATTGGAAAACCCTAGGTGTTAAGAAACAAGTAACCCAAATAGTGTTGTAAAACCCTCTACAACACTATTGGACAGTACCCGTCACCTCAATTTGGTCGGTTTTCTCCTCTAACTCATCCACATGCACTCAAATCTTCATCTTTCAACGTGTAGACTAGAAACAAATAGTATTTTCATGTTTCTTTCTCTAAATAGAAAAGGCCCACATCATTCCCTTCCACTTTTCCCGCACTAGACAA
The DNA here is from genome assembly GCA_007258455.2 of Sequoia sempervirens. Classification (NCBI taxonomy): domain Eukaryota; kingdom Viridiplantae; phylum Streptophyta; class Pinopsida; order Cupressales; family Cupressaceae; genus Sequoia; species Sequoia sempervirens. The sequence goes on from VDFB02287538.1 coordinate 41,492, forward strand.
GGGAAACTTCATGAAAAAGCTAAGGTGCCTGCCTTTTTCATCTGGCAAGAGGCGCAAAAACCAACTTGACAACGTCGTTAACTCCTACCTACCATTTCTCAGACGTTTGGTCCCGTTTTCCAATTTTGTCACTTTTTGTTTCCATGTATGTTGTTATTCTAATAGCTCTTTTACAAATTGTCTATTTGTGTATAATATTTAGTGCCAAATAATGTAGGCTGAATTTTCAATTAATTCTATGGCGTTATACCCATTTTGCACAGGTTATTGCTACCCATTGGCTTTACGAGTTCTATTTAATACAGTGCATAAAACTATTTCAAGTAATGACTTGTTATATCTGCACATCTTTTGTGGTGTGGTGGTCAGATTGAAACATACTAAAAAAGAATAGAAATAGGATAAAGAAATAGCATTCTAAAACATTGCCATAAGATGTTGTAAAAAATGAACCATTTATAACTTAGTAAATATTCTAGACAAATAGGGAAATTGTAAAAAGAACTATTACAAAAACACTTAAGAACCACAAAAAAATGACAGATGATGGAAAAATAACATTAAATAGAACTTTTAAATATGGAGAAATATTCAACTCGAGAGACAAAAAAGAGGTTTAAATTAAGATAGGATCATAGGATGGACTCTTAAGAGGACATATTTTGACCATTTTGTAAAATAGGAAATACTCATAAAAGCCTCTATCACTGCTCACATTTCAAAGTGAAGAACATAGTTCAAGTGAAGAACCCAGTTCAAGTGAAGAAATTGTTGTTACACCTTGTCTAGATACTGATATAATTTCAGGTAACCACGAATATTGTTCAAACTCAAAATGTGTACATGCATTTCCCTTGAACTGGGTTCTTCCTTCAACTGGGTTCTTCACTTTGAATGTTGTTTGTAAGTAATTTCACATACATACATGTCCACATATAAAATATTTTGGTGAAAGATTTAAAATTAGCACAAAACACTTAAGAATCACATGAAAATGACAGCTGATTGAAAACCCCAACATTTCAAAATTTAAAAAAAATAAAAACTTCTAAATGCATAATAAATTTTGGAAATTTAACTATCCACTACACTTGCGATTCAAGCTATGATAGCCAAAATCACCTATATTTATTGCAGAAGCTTCACATCTCCTGAAGCATCCTTCTTAATCCACTTGCTCGTGTTTTGTTCAATTTTCTTTCCTTGCCTATGTCAACCACTTGGAAGAAAGACAAGTGTTAGCGATAGATTAAATTGGCAAATTAAAGACATTGGTGCTACAAATAACTTTTTTTATTCTAAATTTCACCAATATACAATTTATATGTTTTGTTGAGTGCAAAATGCCAGCTTGCACAGACAATAAACAAATATATTAAACTATACATTAGGAATTTAATTTCCAATTTAACCTATCGCTAACACTAGTATATATCAACAATCATATCTACCATTTTTCCATTCTGCTGAACTATGAAGCAATGAACGTTCATTCTGCTAGAGAAATTCATTTGTTTCAATTAGGAGAAATCTAACTCATAAACAAAAAGCACCTATGTATGTAACATGAGATCAAAGTGGCATTTCATTTTCCTCATCTGATTCGACGAAATAAATGCTCATATTATTTGTAGTGTTGGAAAACACACTGTCTCCATATAAGGTGTTATGAAACAAGCAACCCATATAGTGTTGTAAAACCCTCTACAACTGAGAGGAGACAATGTGTTTTCCAACTGTGCTAATAATGAAAACAATTCATTTGTTCCAATCAAGAGAAAGCTAACTCCTAAACAAAAGCACTTATTTATGTAGTTACATGAGATAAAAATGGAATTTCATTTTCCTCATCTGATTCGACCAAATAAATGCTCACATTATCTTCATAGTTGGAGAACACACTGTCTCCATATAAGGTGTTAAGAAACAAGCAACCCATATAGTGTTGTAAAACTCTTTGCAACTAAGAGGAGATAGTGTTTTTTCCAATTGTGCAAATAATGAGAGCAATTCATTTGTTCCAATTAGGAGAAAGCTAACTCGTAAACAAAAAGCACCTATGTATGTAGCATGAGATCAAAATGGAATTTTGTTTTCCTCATCTAATTCGACCAAATAAATGCTCACATTATTTGAATAGTTGGAAAACACACTGTCTCCATATAAGGTGTTAAGAAACAAGCAACCCATATAGTGTTGTAAAACCCTTTGCAACTGAGAGGAGATAGTGTGTTTTCCAACTGTACAAATATTGCGAGCAATTCATTTGTTCCAATCAGGAGAAAGATACCTCGTAAACAAAAAGCAGCTATGTATGTAACATGAGATGAAAATGACATTTTATTTTCCTCTTCTAATTCAACGAAATAAATGCTCACATTATTTGTAGTGTTGGAAAACAAACTATCTCCATATAAGGTGTTAAGAAAAATGCAACCCATATAATGTTGTAAAACCCTCTGCAATTGAGAGGAGACAATGTGTTTTCCAACTGTGCAAATAATGCAAGCAATTTATTTGTTCCAATCAGGAGAAAGCTAACTCGTTAAAAAAAAGCACCTATGTATGTAACATGAGATAAAAATGGAATTTCATTTTCCTCATCTAATTCGACCAAATAAATGCTCGCATTATTTGCAGTATTGGAAAACACACTATCTCCATATAAGGTGTTAAGAAACAAGCAACCCATATAGTGTTGTAAAACCCTCTACAACTAAGAGGAGACAGTGTGTTTTCCAACTATGCAAATAATGTGAGCAATTTATTTGTTCCAATCAAGAGAAAGCTAACTCGTAGACTAAAAAGCACTAATGTATGAAACATGATATGAAAATGGAATTTCACCTTCCTCATCTGATTCGACCAAATAGATTCTCACATTACTTGTGTTGGAAAACACATTGTCTCCATCCTTGGCCACACATCCCTCTGTAGCCAACAAAATGCAAAATAAAAATGTGGAAAATGGTGATGTGTTGCGGTGACGAATGCATTTGAGGGGCTTGTAGTGGTTCGGTTTCCTGCAACTCCATTTTCCTCGCCCACATGTCTCTCCCCACCTCCACCAAATTGGAAAATCAAAACTATGGAAAATGGCGATGTTAGGTGCATTTTGTCTAGCATTTTCACTTTAGACAAAAAGCACCTATGTATGTAACATGAGATCAAAATGGAATTTCACTTTCCTCATCTGATTCAACCAAATAAATGCTCACATTATTTGTAGTGTTGGAAAACACATTGTCTCCATCCTCGACCACATGTCCCTCCCCAGCTAGCAAGCTGCAAAAACAAAATGTGGAAAATGCCTATGTGTTGCAGCGAGGAATGTGTTTGACGGGTTTTTAGTGGTTCAGCCACCTACAAGTCTATTTTCCTTGCCGGAGCATCCCTCCCACCCACCAAACTGGAGAAATGAAAAATGTGGAAAATGACAATGTTAGGTGCATTTTTTCTAGCTTTTTAACTTTAGAGAAAAAAGAACCTATGTATGTAACATGACATCAAAATTTCATTTCACTTTCCTCATCTGATTTGACCAAATAAATGTTCACATTATTTGCAGTGTTGGAAAACACACTATCTCCATATATAGTGTTGTAAAACCCTCTACAACTGAGAGGAGACAATGTGTTTTCCAACTATGCAAATAATGCGAGCAATTTATTTGTTCTAATCAAGAGAAAGCTAACTCGTAAACAAAAAGAACCTATGTATGTAACATGACATCAAAATTTCATTTTCACTTTCCTAATTTGATTCGACCAAATAAGTGCTCACATTATTTGCAGTGTTGGAAAACACACTATCTCCATATAAGGTGTTAAGAAATAAGAAACCCATATAGAGTTGTAAAACCCTCTGCAATTGAGGGGAGAGTGTGTTTTCCAACTCTACAAATAATGCAAGCAATTTATTTATACCAATCAGATAAAGAAAGTGAAATGACATTTGGACTGTAGCAAAGAGTTGTTCAAAAATTTGAAACTGAACTTCATTATATTCTTGGGGCATAGGATCTGACTAACTCCTAGACAAAAAGCACCTATGTACATACAAAAATGCATGAAAAACATACATAACAACATACATAACATGACAAAACATTGTAGTGCGGGGCCCACCAGACGGGGGATCAAAGTGATGAAACTAGCAAGCGGGACCAAACGTCCAGGAAATGGTAGGTAGGAGTTAACGACACTATCAGGTCGATTTTCCAGCCTCATGTCAGATGAAAAGATGAGTGCCTTAGCTTTTTTGTGAAGTTTCTTTTGTCTAGCATAGGAAAAGTGGAAGGGAATGACGTGGGCCTTTTCTATTTGGAGAAAGAAATGTGAAAATATTATTTGTTTCCAATCTACACGTTGAAAGCTGAAGGTTTGAGTGCATGTGAACGAGTTGGAGGAGAAAACCGACCAAATTGAGGTGACGAGTACTATCCAATAGTGTTGCAGAGGATTTTACAACACTATTTGGGTTGCTTGTTTCTTAACACCTAGGGTTTTCCAACATGAATTGTTGCAAAATAGAATGAAGTGTGTACTATGAATCACACTATGTGTTGAGGGTTAATAGAGTCCCCCTTAAATGAGAGATGTGCTATTTGATCAAATACAACACTGAAATAATTGAAACCCAACATTGTGTTTTCCAAATTGCAATTATTTTGTGCACTTTTTTTTTCAGTCATGCAAAATTTAAATGCAATTTTTTCCCAAATTAAAAGTCCTTATAAATTTTGAAAGGCCTTTTCAATACATTTAGACTGTCTATATTACAAAATCTCTTGAAGAAATTGTTTATGTTTAGTAAGAATGCATGTTGGAAAACCCTAGGTGTTAAAAAACAAGAAATGCATATAGTGTTGTAAAACCCTGTGCAAGTGAGAAGAGACAGTGTGTTTTCCAACACTGCCAATAATGTGAGTATTTTATTTATTCCAATCAGATAAAGAAACTGAAATGACATTTGGAATGTAGCAAAGAGTTGTTCAAAAATTTAAAAGTGGACTTCATTACATTCTTGGAGTAATGAAATAAAACTCTTCATAATGAACTAACTGAAATGGGACAGTGTGTTTTCCAACACTATAAATAATCTATAGCAACATTGTGCCTTGTAGGTATCATAATACCTACTATTTTCCAATTTTATTACATTCTTGGCACCTCGTTTTGCTATTTGCAAATAATGGTTTTGAATGCCAATTTTTTTTGGGGTTTTTCCCATTCAAAAATATGATTTTGAAAAACCACCAGTGCTAACACGTTTTCCTAGCGATGGGATAGGCTACAACAGGCCAAAGTTAACATCTAACCATCAAGTCTTTCCATCAGTGCAATTTGTCCATCCAACCTTTTTTTTCATCAAGGCGTTTTGTTCCAATCAGATGAACAAAGTGAAATGACATTTGGACTCTACCGGCAGACATGACCAAATGTCCAAGAAAGGTAGGTAATAGTTAACTGACATATGATAATGTGTTTTCCAACATTGCAAACAATCTATAAAACTATGCCTTGTAGGTTTCCTAATACCCGATGTTTTCCAATTTCATTACATTCTTATCTAAATCACAAAAGGTTCTCCACACAATCACAAAACATACCAAATTGAGTTCAGGGGTGAGTAACCAATTCGGTTGTTACTTCTAAAGGGTTTTACAACAGTCTGATTTTTAGGAGATAGTGTGTTTTCCAAAATGTCAGTGTATAAAATGGTAGAAAAAATGGTATGTCGTCTAGGCTTTTTGCTATTTGCAAATTATGATTTTGAATGCCACATTTTACGCTTTTTTCTCCATTCTGAATAATAATGTGAACAATGGCGACATTCTGGGTTTTTGTTGGATTTTTCAAAATATATCATTTCATTGCAGAACCCACGTTGCGTTTTCCAACCTCGTAATATATTCCACATGAATTCTGCTCTCTATAAACGTTATTCAGTAATTTCACCCATATTTCCACAATGGGTTATCACTTATTTCATTCAACAATGGAAAAATTTGAAAACCAGCATACGAGGAGGACACAAAACAAAAGTTTAAAATCCCTCGACACAAAAAAATATTATCAGGCCTACATTTCAAATAAATAGCCCTTTTCCCAATGAAAACCCTACAACATTCAAAATAAGAATGTGAACAATGGTGACATTCTGGGCTTTATGTGATTTTCACAAGATACCATTCCATTCCAGAACCCACGTTGTGTTTTCCAACCTCATAATATATTTCACATGGTTTGTGGTTTTTGTAAACCTTATTTAGTTATTTCACTCATATTTCCACAATGGGCTGTCGACTATTTCATTCAAAAATCATAAATTTTCAAAACTAGTAGACGAGAGGAAACAAAATTAAAAAATCCTCAACAAAAAATCACAAAATGAAAACCCTACAATGAATAGTCATTCGTTTCTTTAGTGTTCATGAAGAATAGAAAAATGGCACATATACAGAGCGCATATACATACCTTATTCCTGTCTGAATGTCTGCAACTCTTCCCTTTTGTCTCCACCAAAACATCTTTCTAGAAAATGGAGAAAATGGGACCTCGTTTGGGATTTTTGATATTGCAAATAATGGTTTTGAATGCCACGTTTTTGGATTTTTTCCATGCCAAAAAATGATTTTGAAAACCCGCTGGCACTGACACGTTTTCCCAGCAATGAGACAGGAAATGACACGACAAAGTTAATGTCCGATCGTCAAGTAGTTCGGCCACCTTTTTCGTCGGGGTTCTTTTGTCCACTGCAGGCCATGGGGTATGGGGGTACGATATAACATATTATATATGTTATATACATAGGTTATTTTTGTCCAGGAATTAGATTTCTCCCTACACAAAGGGATGGATTATGAATTTATGACTAGTGAGAGGGAAAAAAAAGTAGGGAAAAAGAGACATGCATGATACACTATGTAGTGCACTTAAGAATGACAGAATTTTCTGGAATGAATGAAGTGGTGCAACTTGTTTTGAAATTGTTTTATCAAGACACATGCTACACAAAGAGATGGGTTATGAGCTTCTGATTCATAAGAAATAATATAAAGTAGAGTGCAAGAGACATGTACAATAAATTGCATACTATGCCTAGGAACAATATAATTTATTGCAATGAATGAGGCATTGCAACTTGTCTTGAAATTGTTTTATCAAGGCACATGCTAGACAAAGGGATGGGTTATGAACTTATGATTCGTGGTCTAGAGAAAATAAAGTAGGGAAAAAAAGACCTATATGATGGAGTGTGTATTATGCCTAGGAATAATAGAATTTTTGGAATGAATGGACCAATGCAACATGTCTTAAAATTATTTTATCAAGGCACATGCTAGAAAAAGAGATGGGTTATGAACTTATTACTCATGAGAGGTAAATTAAAGTAGCTATAGAGAATTTGGGGAGAGGGGTTAGTAGTCATGCGAGGTCATAGTGTTGGTATAGTATTTAGGGTTATGGGATTTACTCCTACAATATATTTGTACCATATATTGATAATAATTTTTGGCCTTAAATTAATAAACAACCAAATGTTGGTCAAGATGGACCTTACATAAACACAAGAGAACTTATCTTGATGTCATTTGAAAAATCACAAATGCATTCATTAACAAGTGTAATAAATATATTTTTGCTTTATATAAAATATCATAACTATCTAATATAAGCATGTCATTTATAAAATAAGGTGTCCACGTGAACAAGTATTGGTCTAATGCACAGACAAATAGTTTCTTATGTATACAACTACTTGGATACCAATGTAATGTATTGGAGTGCTTCATCTTATATAATTATCCTATGAAAAATGTAAAAGGTGAGTACAATAAATACTTTGTATTTTATAATAGCATGTAAAATATTAGTAAATGGTTTTATGTTATTTATGTTCAATTTAAGTTGTATTTTAAATAAGAATATGATATTTCGTAACAATAAATAATATTTTTATTTTAATTATTGGCTCATTTATTTTGGATATAAAGGCTAGAGTTAATAAGATTTATGGTTACAAAAGGTATTGAGATAATTTAGGAAATTTATATCTTAAATAAGAGTATGGTGTTTTTCTAACAACAAATGATATTTTTTTCAACTACTAGGAATTCCATGATAATTTTTTGGTCAAATCTATAAAAAATCATTTTAAGGATACCTTGCACTAGAAATGTTGATGTGGTAAATTATGTGATGAGTCACAACTCCAAGCCCTAGTTGTAGATAGGTAACAACCCATATTATGTATCTAAAAAAATATGGAGCTCTTATGCAATTCCATTTAACCAATACACTATCACAAAGCTAACCTGCATGACTATTGGCCCCTCATCCCTATGGAAAAATAATACTATTACAAGAAATGGATTGCTTTGTTTATGTGATGCAAAGGAAATTTGACTATGTTGTCTAAATATCTTGAGTTTATTGTATCACGTATCTTGAAATGTAGTTTAGATCTTATTTACCAAGCGAAACAACACCTTATTTGAGCTAAGTTTAGTAAGTACCAAATTCTTTTCTACCTAGAATCTAATTAGGGTAGAGAATCAAGTGATCAAGAAAGTTGGATCTTGTGATTCTAAATGATGTTTATTGTGGAAAATTGTTGCGAGTTATAATTTATAAGTGTAGACATCCTATTTGAGCTACAAAATTGAGTCGGATCTAAAAGACAACCTAAAAGACTAAATAAAGCTTCATAATCAAGATAGAGTGAATGAAGATAAAAAGACAATACAAATTGAAACTATAATGCACCAAATCTCTATAATTATTTTAGATGCTCTTTGTAATGTTGAGATGTAGGTTTATCTTGAATTGACATCATGTACCTGCAAATTGATCATTCATGTGTCCAAAAATGAAGGATGAAGGGGTTGATTTATAATATTTTGAGCATGAGAATCTAAATGGTGATGATGTGATCTTGAGAAAATGGTTGAGATTGAATGGGGTGAGTGGAGAATCCACACTAACTAAGAATAGTTAGGAGAAGTTATGGAGGCTTGTTAGTGGATGATGATAAATGGGAATTCGAAAGGTTCATGGTATCAATATGTAATGTTAGGTGATGAAAAGAAGTAAGTGTCTATATATTATTTCCCTTTTAAATGGTGTTATGAAATAATGATGTCTCAAAGAAAGTAGATATATGCACTTGGTGGGAAAGGAGGACTTGTTTCAAGCACTGAGATTTTAATTTTAGGATTGAATGGGTGATTTAGGGATGACCCATCAAGGGGACAAGCAAGGTTGAAGAACATGAGTGTTGCAAATATGATTATCATTGCACCAAAAGATTGACTTGTTAATGCTCGATACAACCACTAGAGTTAATAAATCTACATGAGGTGCTTAAGCCATGTCATGAACTTGAGCTTTGCGATGCAAAACACAAGGAGACCAAGGGAGCACACATTGCAACAACCCCCCAGTGCAAGAGAGGGGTTCAAATCCATGACCTAGGCTCTGATACCAATTAATACAAAGACAATTTTTGTTGCACCAAAAAATCGACCTATTAATGCCTAATACAACCACCAGAGTTAATGAATCTAGATGGGAGGTGGTTAATCCATGTCACAAACCTGAGTGATACATTGCACAACACAAGGAGACCAAGGGTGCACACCTTGCATTAGAGTGTGCTCTCAAAATTGATGGAAGAGAGACTAGATGGTTAGGAATGTAAGGGAGTGGTAGATTGGAACAGGGGGGAATAGAATTGGTTTAAATGAAAAAGTGTAGAGAATATGAATGATCATTAAGTTATAGTCTTTCAATTTGATTCTTAGCAACTTGATGTTTGCTATAACATACGATATGATGCACCATGTGATATAGAAAAAATGATGACATGTTTTTCAAGTGTTGCAAGACTAACTAAAAGTAAGAATAAGTTTAAAAAGAAGGAATTTGATAGATGGCACCATGATATGGAAGATCATGATGCTAGTTGTTGTGAGATACCCCATGGAACAACACATATGCAAAGGAAAAACAAGAAAACATGAAAGCAAGTGAACAAACAAGAAATCAAGAAAATAAAAAATATGTTAGGCTAGCTAAGCCCAAATTTGAAGATCAACCAAAGATGAAAATGATATGCATCAACAAAAAGAAATCTATGCCTCCAAGAAATTATATATGCAAGGGAGGTGGATTAGGAATAATATATCCTACTAAAATTTGTATTGACATGTTAAAATGTATTTTTAGGATGTTGATTTTTAGGTGATATTCTTTGAGAGTATTGGATTGTGTCTCTGATTATTTGTTATGCGTGGAATTATTGTTGATTGCTATATTTTTAAGAACTTGGGTTTTGATTTTAATTAGGTAGTCTATGTTGAACGCTAAGGTTCAAGTAAGAACATTGTAATGAGTATGAGTGTATCAAAGCATCAAAGGATTTTGTAAGAGGGATTGAAGGTATCAATATCTTTTTCCTAAAGCATGAATAAACACTTGTACCAAGTTGTATTCAAAGTCAAAGTGGGAAGGATACTAATAGGATGATGGGGAGTCACAAAGGATGGGTGGGTAACTAGTAAATAGCCAAAGATAGATGGAATAGATTTTCCCCTAGGTGTAAGGTTCTTGTAGACAACAAAAAATAGGTTCGCACATGATTCTTGTGAATGAGTTTGAACATCATACTACTTTCTTAAGGAATGATAGGATTTTTTTTCAACATTGAAAAACAAATCTCTTTACTATTTTTATTTTTCTATTTTTCTATTTTTTTATTTTTTTTTAACATTTTCTTTTTTAAATTTTTTCTTTTTTTCTTAATTTTTTTTAAATTTCTTTAAGCTATTGTTGTATTAGGCATAAAAATTCTTGAGATACACAATGTTCATTGGCTCTTCTAGCTCTTTTAGTTTAGCCAAGTTATATGTTTTTATCCATAATTATGATGATATAAGAGCCTAACCAATTAGGCTTAAATTTTATGTTTTTTCTCCCATTCTTGGTTTGGTGTTTTTCTAATTATATTTTAAGAAAAAATCACCAATTTTAATTACTCTAAACTTGATGCATTTTTTATAACTTTTACATAGCCTATTCTAATATGCTTGTTGGTGATTTAGAATATGAATCCTTTTTTCATCAAGAATTTCAACCTCATGTTCAAATTAGAAATCATGTATTCTTCATCATTAATAGAATTATATATGGAGATGCACAAAGAAGGTAACTCAATCTCAACTAGTAAGACAACTTTGATACTAAAGACAAGTGAAGGTTTTTAAAGAAACTGTTCTTGCTATACTAGATTTTGAGAAACTTTTACAGTTGAGTGTGATGCAAAAGGTGTTAGCATTAAGTTTTATCTTAGGGATAATTATTTAGGTAGTTTTATCATATCGGGTAGTTTTTCACTCGTTACATTTTTCATGTCTTTAAAAGACCTGTACATTATGTATTTTATCATCTTATCTCATTTTCTGAATATTATTTTTGGATATTTGGTAGAATAGATTTGTGCTTATCTAGTGTATCTGTGAGGGTGATTTGCTGTTGCAGGTTGAGGATCCTAGAAAAGAGTTGTTATCTCCTACATGGTATCAGAGCTCCTCCTCCTTCTCACCTTCCTCAAGAGTTTCTGCCGAGGAGATCTAGATTGTAGCTTTGTTAATACTTGTGATTTTCCTTTGTTTTCCTTTGTGTGGCTTTCTTGGTGGAGGTCGTAGCTTTTTTTACAGAGGCCGGGGTTTTTTATTGTAGGCCGAGGCTCTTCTGGGTGTGGGCATGATTTAATTTGTGGGAACGATTCTATTCATTATGCTGTGATTTATTTCTTTGTGCAAATGATTCAATTGTTGAGCACGAATCAACTATTGATCCCTGGGCACAAATCAATTTGTGTTCTTTGTGCACAAGGAACTGGGGAAAGGTAACTTGGGTGTCAATTTCTAGCCCATTAATTGGAAGCCGCACCACATATATTTGCTAGCACCACCTTGAAATTGCCTACCATGATTATTCCTTGTTTGCTAGAAGGTTTATCCCTATTAGTAGACGATGATTGTGGGTAGTTTACCTTTATTGGTGGGGCGATTCATTTTGTTTGCTGGCATTTCAATCTATATATCTCCAGAGCCCATGTTGCGAATCAAATTTTTGTTGGCAGATTGCTCTGTTGCTAGTCTATCGGTTTGTCAATTTCTTCCATTTTGAGGCTGCGATTAAAGTCTTGAAAGAGTGTGATTCATTCTTGGAAGGCCCAATTAAAGTGCAATTGAGTCGTGAGGCTCTACCTAGCATTTTTTTCTGTGATTGGGTTTCAAATTTTCATGAGCAGTGTGGGAGCCGTGATTTTATCTCTGTGCGCAACATTTGGTGAGGCCGCAGGAGTGTTTGAGGCTAGGCATGAAGATTGATTGGAGACTAATTTGGGAAAAATTTTCCTCTAAATATTCATTTAGGGTTTCTTTTTTTCTCGTATTTTTTGGCTGGGCATGTAAAACATCCGTTGTTTTTAACTTTGTTGTGGATATTTATCCCACGTTTTCTACGAAGTTATTGTTTTGGCCTTTATATTCTCTAACGCTTGCATTAGATATGTAAAATGCTTATGTGCTCTCTGTGATGAATTGTGCGTTTGGTGAGTTGATTTGGAGATTGGGATTGGTGATTTGTAGGAACCCACCTCAAAACTCCTAGTAAGGTGTACAATATTTTGCTCAAATCTTTTCAAATTCAGTTAGATAATTAGCCCTTTTTTTTGCATTATTGCTTCAAGTATTTTAGAAAGGTGAAATTTAATATTTTGTTTAAATCTTTTCAAATTTAGTTAGATAATTAGCCCTTTTTTTGCATTATTGCTTTGAAGTATTTTAGAAAGGTGAAATTTAATTTCAAGAGGCTTCATCAATTATTTTTGAGGTTCAAGTATAGTTTGGTGTATTTTTGCTTGCTTTTGGTGCAAATTGCTATCATGGCTACTCCTGATTCAGTTGAAATTTTAACTCCCCATAACAATCATACTTGGAAGATTAAAATGTGTTGGTTGCTCCAATCTAATGGTTTTTGGTCCACACTGAATGATACACAACCCACTTTTACCAAGGAGTATGAAACATTTGCTCATAGAAACAAGTGTGATGATTCTATGGGTCTAATAGCTTTGCATGTTTCTGACAGTCTTCTTTTCCACATTGAGGAGTGTAATACGTACCCAAGGAGGTATAGGATGAGTTCCAAAACCTATTTGGTTAGATCAATGTGTTTTGTGCTTTGCAACTAGAGACATAATTAACTTCTCTTTCCCCTGATGCATTTCCTTCTGGACATTGATGATTTCCTAGTCAAGTTCAAATCTATGAGGTCACAATTGGTGGGATGTGGGAAGGATAAAATTGATAAGGAGTCCATTTTTTTTATTTTGTCTAAGCTGAGAGGTCTATTTGTAGTTTTTTCTTCTACCTTCTACTCCACCATGGATGCTTTGGGTAATGCATTCAAAATGCCTTCTTTTGAGACATTTTGTGACCGTTTGATGAAGGAGCAAGCCAAACTTGCCCAGTTAGAGGGGGTCTCTATGAATTATGCATTAACTGCACAAGCCTCTCAAAGCAAAGGGAAGAATAAACCTAAGACTAAGATAGAGTCTAATGAGTCCTCCACCTCTTCAAAAGAGGATAAACCTAAGAAGGAGAAGTTTAGTTGTGTGTATTGGAAGAAGAAAGGTCATGATGAAAACCGTTGTTATACGAAGAAGATTGATGAGCTTTCACATCTTCTTCAGAAGAAAAATATTCCATTGCCCTCATATGTGACTCCTTCTATAGCCTCTCCATCTACATCACCTTCACCTCCATCCAAACCTACACAATCAAGGAATGCAGGATTTGCAAATGGAATGAAAGATAAAGAAGATAAACTCAAAATACATGCATTGGTAACTTCAATAGTTCATTCTGGTCTGATAAATGGTTTTTGGATTCAAGAGCATCTCATCACATGGGTTTTACTCTCTATCCTTTTTTGGGTCTTCATCCTATTGATACTTCTAAGATTTTGTTGGGAGATAGTAAGTTTTTAGATGTTGCGGGGATAGGCAATGTTGAGATTGGTGATGATTGTTTCAAAGGTACTATGTATTTTTGATTTGCACACAAATCTATTTTCCATCTATTAGATTACTCATGGACCTGAGGTACCTAAGACTGTAGAGTTCATTGCAGATTTTGTTTTCATTAGAGAGGTTGATACTAGTAAATTCATTGTTGTTGGTGAAGTTGATCATGAGTCTCGTATCTATGCCTTTTCTTATTTTGTTGATGACGATGATTATGAGCCTCACACCCCTCTTGTTAGTGTTGATAGAAATTCCTTGGGAGAGATTGGTCATTTGAACTTTGTAGTTCTTTAGACCTATGTTGATTCATCCCATGTTGCTTCATAGGTTGGTTCTTCAACACATCAAGATGTTTTTGATCCTTCAGATCATTCTTTGTGGGATAGTCACTTGACAGTTCTTGAGGAGTTGTTTCGTGAATCTTACATTTCTGATTTGGATGATGCATTTGAGGGTATATCCCTTATTTTTTATGACAGTATCTGCACTTCTATCACACCATTTGTGTCTTTGGAGATTGTTGCTTTAGAGTTTCCACATGGTCTTGTTGATCCACCTTCTTTAGTTGAGGTTGCACCTGATCAAGATGTGAAATTTGGTTACATGGAGGCACCAGGACAATTTTTAGAGGCATCTTTCATGTTGATTCTTCCTCTCCCTTCTCTTGTTTCAGAGTTGGAGTTTCTTTTGCATCAGTGGTTGTTTCTCCCTAAAGGGATACATATTATTTGCAGACATGGGATATTCTTCAGACCTCCAAAATCAACACAGGAGTTTCTTCATCATAGGGGGATCTTCAACATTTCTACTATTTTCTATGGGGGGCTACATAGTCTCTCTCCTTTTGTATTTTGTTGAGATCAGTGATGGGAGTTGTCCTTGGGGGGTCTTGTGAAGTCCTCCTTTCACTTTTTCAGCTCTTTTTTTCTCTCTTTTGGAGAGGAGTTTTCTCTCACAAGGTTTTTCTCCTTTTCTCTGGTTGTGAGAGATTGCATTACATAACAATTGTGCAAGGGTACCTAACATGGCCTTGTAGTCGAGACCCATATATTACATTTCATTTTTGATAATAATCTCCCTAAGTTTTCACTTAAGGGGGGTGTTAGTGTTAAGTTTTATCTTAGGGATAATTATTTTGGTAGTTTTCTCGTATCGAGTAGTTTTTCACCCATTTCATTTTTCATGCCTTTAAAAGGCCTTTACATTGTGTGTTTTATCATCTCATCTCATTTTTTGAATATTATCTTTTTATATTTGATAGAATAGATTTGTTCTTCTCTCGTGTATATATGAGGGTGGTTTTCTATTGCAGGTTGAGGATCCTAGGAAGGAGCTGCCATCTCCTACAAAAGAAGTACAACTACTAGAGGAGTATTAATACAAGAAAAAATTGTGGCTTTTTAAATAAGAGTTTAAATGAAGCTAAAGGAAGTATAACACTTATGATAAGGAATTATAGGCTATGATACAAGCATTAAAATATTGGAGGCATTATCTTCTCCATGGGTAATTTATTTTGATGATTAATAATCAAGCTATGTACACATATTCATAGGGAAAACTTTCCCGCAAACATGGAAAATGGGCTTCATTCTTGTAGGCCTATACATTTTTTGTGCAACATAGGAGAGGAAAGACCAATGTACATTGGTTGATGCCTTAAGTAGAAGGAATCATTTGCTAGTTGTAATGAGTCATGGACTAGTTTTCTTTGAATAAATGAAGGGTGAGTATGTAAATGATTCATTTTTGGCAATATTTGTGCAATTATAAGTAGTCAAGACCATACAAGTATGCATCCATTTGAATTTTTTATTACTAGAGGGATTTTATTTAAGGGGTCTTAGCTTTGCATTCCCCTTGGATCAAGGAGAGAAAATATTATGAGAAAGATGCACTCAAGTGGGTTGGATGGACACGTCAGAATATATAATACTTTTGGTTTAGTGAGTGAAAACTTCCTTTGGCCTAATATAAGAAGAGATGTTGACAAGGTTTTTATTCTTGTAGGGTGTTCCAAATGAAAAAAGGACATCATATGAAATATTATTGTAGACACCTAAAAATGGTCTGGAGAATCTAATTAATTAAATATGATTTATTTGATTAATTAATCTTAAATTCATCTACTTAGTAAATAAATAGAAATATTTATTTATATTAAGTTCATTATTAATTCTTCTATTTTTCTCCTAATTAAATAAACAAAATTAAAAAATTTGTTTTATTTAATTATTATCATTTTTTATCATATTATTTCTCTCTTAATTAAATAAACAAAATTAAAAACTTTGTTTTATTTAATTATTATTAGTATTACTTCTATCATAAATTAAATACACAACTTAAATAATTTGTGTTATTTAATTACCTCATCACATTTCTTCTTAATTAAATAAAGATATTCTAAAATCTTTTATTTAATTGTCATTTTCCTTTTGTTTTAATTTAATAAACAAACCATATAGTTTGATTTATTAAATTATTCAATCCTCTTTTTGCTAAATTTAAATAAATTTAAATTATTTAAATTTATGCATAAATCATTTACCACTATTCACTCACCAATAAAATTAAATTTTCAAAATCTAATCAATTCTACTGTCATTCACGGGAAGAACTTCGGGGACAAACCTGCAGGAAATCCTCCCAATCTTCTTCCAACCACCTTCCCTCTCATCTTGCATGGTGTTTTCATGGGGAGGAACAATCCTTCATGATCAACTCCACCTTCTCATCCCATGCCATTCAATTCTCCAGATTGAATCCCAGCCTCTTATCCCGTATCCCTGTGCAAATGTGTTGCCATGAAAGCTATAAATACAGCTCTTTGGCTACAGGAAATGGATCCCAACTTGTGCAATCTTACTCTGCAGGTTTTCCAAGCATCCAGCATTCATCCAGCATTCAAGCATTCAGCATTCATCCAACATCCATCCATCATTCATTCAGCATTCAACATTTGCAGTCATGGCTGCCATTATAGTAGTTTTATCATTTAATCATATAGGAATAGAATAGTTTAATTCTCATTCTCTAAGTGTCATTTCAATAGTCTAATTAGCTTCTAAACTCTGAGAGCAAAGTAGATTAGAGAGATCTTTAGAGTTAGAGAGCAATAGGACAGATTTCTGAAGATTCTTAGTTTAAATTAGCTTAATTTTCTTGAATCTTAGATGCAATGTCTTATTTAGAGGTGTAGAAGCACATTTAATTTGTTTAACTCATTCCTACGCTTACAATTTGGTGCCCACCGTGGGGCCTAACCCCATATTCTGCTTAATTTTTTGAGAAAAGTGTCTTACAGGTATCGACGTGATAGTTTTCACGGAACCGTGACTTTTTATAGCGCGCCGACTGGATTCTGTAGCGCTTTGGTGGTCTATTCTAGCGCGCCTGTCATATGTTTTAGCACGCCGATGGTCTGTTTTAGCGCGTAGATCTTCTGTTGTAGCGTGCCGCTCAATTGTTTTAGCGCGCCACGTCACTGTTTCAGCACGTCGATCTACTGTTTCAGCGCCTCAACTCTTTGTCTTCAAAATCATTTTTTTAAAATATGGATCCGACGCATCCACGGTCAGATTTTGTTTTTGTCTATTTTTGGTTAAAATTTATCAATCCTAGGACAAAAAATGGATTAAAATTTACCAATCCTAGGATAGCAAATGGATAAAAATTGATCAAACCTAGGATAGAAACTTTACAATTTCTTGTGGGATTAAAATTGAACATCATGCTTTTTATGGAGCAATATCTCCATATAGATTAGCTAATTTGTCCTTTTGGGTTTTTAAAAGTGAACAAAATTTCTCTGCTGTGATTGGGTGATAGGTTTATGCTCTCCCCTTAACTGGGTGCATCAGAATACCAGACTCACTTTTTCTTTACGCATTTTCAAGCTTTTATTAAAACCTTTAGACAGGCCTGCCGTAGTGGGAAAAAGTACTCACCCTACGGGAACGACCTGAGTGGGGATAGCCAAAAGCCATGGTATTCCAACCCACTTAAAAATTTATGTGAATTTGGGGAAACCCTCTTTCAACGGAAGTGTGTAGGATAACCATCCCCAAAATCTTTGTTCTAAAGATTGGGAGGTCTCTCGAGGGAGTTTATCCATTTTCCGCTCTGAACGGAAACCCTATCTAAGAACTTAGAAATAGAAGCACGCTTTTCAGTTTCTAAACATTGTAATACTCGGCGGTGCAGGGGCGGGGAAGAATCTACCCTCAAGCACTCACCATATAATTGCCAAGGACTGTTTGCTCGGGGATCTGGTATCCACTTCCATCACTCTAAGTACGCACCTGGAAAAGACAAAAACACGGGTGCCCTCTAGGGGTGACATGGCTGTATGAGTCGACGCAATTCCAAGTGTGGGCCGTTCGAGTATATAACGATGACCTTTTGTCTCTAGGAGTGAGTCTATCTGAAATGTCTTATCTGTTATAAACCAGTGAAAATCAAGAAGAATCATGCTTGATTCTTAAGAACATACACTATCTGTTTAGATTCTAGGATTTTAAAGTCAACCATTCTATTCTTGCTTGCTGTGTTTTCTCTCATTAAATTCAGATAAGATCATCACAAAAATCTTCAAAATCAAAACACTTGTGAAATTCTCATGATTCAAGATTGGATATCCACCAAATTTGTCAAGAAATCTCTTGTCAAACGAATCAGAAAGCCAAAGAAAACACTTACATACAAACAACTTCTAAGAAAGCAACGATTTTTATATCAAAGCAGGAAAGTTCTACTCCAACATAGGACTTTTATTCATAGGTATCATGATTTCTCTAGAGGTTATACGGACGACTATGCTATAGCTCCCTTAGATTCAAAGGCATTTTATCAAAGAAGGGCTCTTAGGCAATACCACAATCACAGTCAAAGAATTCATCCAGAATACATCCCACAACCAACCATACAATATGATACTAGACCAAGTGAGTTTCATAGAATAAGATAGTTTTCTGTCTTAGCACCTCATGGTTCTGTTATAGCGCGTCACTGGTCTATTTTAGCGCTTTGGGTCTCTGTTCTAGCGCATCCCTACTCTGTTTTAGCGCTTTGGGTCTCTGTTATAGCGTGTCACTGGTCTATTTTAGCGCTTTGGGTCTCTGTTCTAGCGCTTCACTACTCTGTTTTAGCGCTTTTGGTCTCTGTTCTAGCGCTTCACTACTCTATTTTAGCGCTTTGGGTCTCTATTCTAGCGCGTCACTCCTCTGTTATAGCGCGTACCAGCTCTGTTTTAGCGCTTCGTGTCTCTGTTTCAGCGCTCCAGAAAGTCAGAAAAGTAGAGAGTTAGTAGGACAGTTTATCAGTCTGCCCATATCGAAAATGAGGTTTTCATTAGTCCAAAACATTTTTTCCATAATCCAAAACACTTGAATCATACAAAAAGAAAACTTTACTATTATGCCTAGATCTTGAAACATCTTGCAAAGTGTCCTTATCACAAAATATGAGATTTTTTGTCAAAGTTTCCCTATCAAGGATTTTTATCATCCTTCCATCACGAAACTAGACACGACTAAATCAGATTTTAAATCAAAAACCTCGACACTTATCCAATCAAAAATCCAAGATCAAAGTCTAGAGTAAAAAGCTTGTATGCCTATTTTCACACGATCAGCATATCAAAGACAACAACAAGAAGAAAATGAAAGAATAGCAGCCATGGCTGAAGAAAACCCTTGGGGACGATACAGCAACACTGATCCTCTCACTAATTCACAAGAGAAAGAAATAACTGCAGAAGAAATTGAGAAAGTGCAACAAGACCCTCATTTCCATAAATTTATGGAAAAGATGCTAGAGCAAGATATGGAAAAGTATCTTCTTGTTATTAGCTGACAAAGGTGCTAAGCTTCCTAAAGACTTTGATGTCAATCAACTCAAGGAAACGACCACACCTCAGACAACTAATATGGAAAATCCAAATCAAATGGATGCTTTGACAAAACAAATCCAACAATTACAATTGCCAAAATATCCAACAAGGGCCAACAAAAAGATATTCCTTACAAGACATTTGCCCTTATCCATTCGACCAAGCATTAACATGATACCATTTCCACGGTATTGTGAATACCCAACATACAACAAATACAATGGAAGAACCGATCCATTTGATCACGTACGGGAATTTCAAGCCATGAGCATAGAGTTCGCACACGAGGACTCTTACTTACTACGATTATTTCCAAGAAGCTTAGGAAACACTTGCATGGAGTGGTTTTCTAAATTGGAACCCGGGATCCAATCTTTTGAAGAACTAATCAATAGGTTCATAACACACTTCTCATTCAACATCCAACATGGGGTGACCTTAAAAGAACTCTACAACACCAAACAAGCAAAGGGTGAAAAGTTTCTTTCCTTTCTCCAACGATGGAGAAGGCTATTTGCTAAATACCCTAGATCTATTCCTGAAGAGGAGAAGATAGAGATGTTCATTGATAACTTAGTGGATGACATGAATTACAGATTGGACTTACAATGTCCATCTACATTTGAACAAGTTATCGAAAAGGGGCTCAAAATCGAAGAGGCTCTAATCAAAAGAGGAACAATAAAACACTTCATTGAAGGTTCAAACAATAGCAATTCCTCTAACAGCAACAACGAAAAGCCAAGATTTTGGCAAAAGAATAAGAATATTGATACCATGATCGATACACACACATCCAAACCAGTATTCACCTTGACGCCAACCACTACAACCAAACAAAACAATGGTCTTAATATCAAACAAAGTAGTGATCAAGGAAATAATCAAAACAGTGGAGAAACAAGAACCCAATCATTCCAACGACCATCTAATAAACGAAAATTCACGCCATTAGGGCAATCATTGGAATCAGTCCTCAAAGAACTTTTAGATGAAAAACTTATTCAAGTACAAGAGGCTAGAAATTGGGACCCTCAAGTCAAACCATCATGGTGGAATGACTCACATTACTGTCACTACCATCAAAATAAAGGCCACATGACTGAAAATTGTTGGTAGTTAAAACATGCGGTACAAGACCTTATAGATCAAAAGAAAGTATTTGTAGAGGGGCACCAAACAAACAAAGATCATACAACATTCAAAAATCCTCTACCCAATTATCAGAAGGGAGAATCCTCTTCTGCAAACAGCAAAGGAAAGAATGTTGGTTATGTTTATGACACAACGATCCTTTGTCTTTCCACTGCCAAGGAGGATGAGGAATTATACAATCAAATCAGTCGAAACAATGACATTACGCCTACAAATTTGGTACAACATATGGACAAATTTGAAAACCAAATTAATGTAGTCACACTCAAAGGGAAACAAGAGCACCAACCGGTTAATGCCACAACAAGGGCACAATCCAAAGTTATATTGAAAGGAGCATCATTATCAACTCAATCTGTAGATCCTCTCCCCAATCAATATAATCTCATCGATCAATTACAGAAAATACCGGTGCAAATATCCATCTTGGAACTTTTAAAGATCTCCCCATCACACAAAGAGGTTCTTGAGCAAGCTCTTGTATCAACCACGGTACCTAACAATTTGGATGTATGTCAATTCCAAGCTATGGTGGGACATCTATCTGCACCTCATTGCCTTCCATTTTCCGAACATGATGATGTATCACTCACCCATCCACATAATTCTGCCCTTCACATTGAAGTCCTCATCCATAAACACCGTGTAAAGTGTGTCCTGATAGATGGAGGGGTTGGTTTAAATATTTGTACCTTAAAGCTGATTCGTGCACTAGGATACTTAGATGAAGCCATTGATACAAGAAGAAAAATCACAATCAAAGCATATGATGAGGAAGAAAGATCCTCTAAAGGATTGATCATATTACCCATTCAAGTGGGACCTATTGTCCAAAATGTGGTTTGTCAAGTCTTAGATAGGGAACTGACATACAACATACTGTTGGGACATCCTTGGATTCATGATATGCAAGCAGTACCTTCCACCTATCATCAGTGCCTGAAATTTCCCGTCAATGGACAGGAGGTAACAATCACATCAGACTATAATGACACCCAAGCTTGTCATACATTGAAAACATCTCAAGATACATTGATATCTCACAATAGAGAAGTTAGCACATCATATTCATCTAACGATGAGAAACAACAAAGCTTCATATCAAAGTGGCTTCCAAAACAACAAAAATCACAAGAGATCAGGGTGACACAATCTACCCCTTCAGATGTTGAAGAACAATTGGCTTCACTCTCACACCAATTCACCAACAAAGTACAGATAAGTGACAAAGGAATAAGTGAATATGGTTTCGGACACTCTTTCCATCTATCACAGATGTTACCCTCCTTACAAACGTATGGACAACCATCTACAACCACCCAAAAATTAGCACAATCTACAACAGCATTAGATGGCAAATTTGTAAAAGCTAGGAACTTAGATGAAGAATCAGAAGATAAGGCCATACTAAATTGGCTTTATAGGGATGAGGAAGCTTCCACTTCCACGAGTAATATCATAGAAACAAATCAATATGGAAAAGGAAAAACTATTCTGGAGAAGATGGGATATTCAGGACAGGGACCTCTTGGGTTAAGGAAACAAAGCATAACATAACCAATCCAGCCACTCACGCTCCAACATAAGGATAAAACTGGACTAGGATATACAGCATAACAAGGATCTCTTGACCGAGGGAAACAAAGTGTAACGGAACCGATCCAAGCTCTCACAATTCAGCAAAATGGCAGAGCTGGACTAGGATACACAGAAGAAGCAAGAGCATAACTCACCAATAAAACTGTGGAACATATTCTTCAAAGGAGAGAAAACTCTGAAACAGATTCAAATGAATATGAGTGGGACAACTTATCAGATGTTTCCTATGAAGATATTCAGATCGATGTTGTCAAAAAGTATACCCCCAAATGTGAGGAGGGTCAAAGCTCGAGTTTTAATCCTATTGTCTTTGAAACACAAGTTTTCGATGACTCAAGTGAAGATGAACGGACATCAATTGAGATAAATAATGTGGAAGAAAATACCTTCGTAGGCCTCGACATAACCACTAACAACCTGGACGACATTTCCATCTGAGCTTTCACAATCGCTGACCTCAGCCCATCTAATGATTCATTTCCTTTACTACATCCCGAGCTTATCGAGTGGGAACCTCAACACCCCATCAATCTTCCTATTTTTGACAATGACTCCGCTATTATTAACTACCTTTGCTGTGAAGAATCTGATACTTGTTCTACCAATACTTCTTTTGATGATGCTTTTAGGCAGGAGGATGCCAAGCCTTTCAGTTGCAAAAGTATGGAAATAAATAATGGATCTAATGGTGAAAACCATTCTATGGCAGTATTTGATCCTAAAATAGTAAAAACAAAGAACGCATCCAATGGTGAAAACCTCATTGAGGCACCAAAGGATGAAAGGCTTGACATCCTCCCACAACATTACCATGAAAGATCATCAATATTGATAGAACCCACATAGTCTATTGATATTGGAACAGTAGAGAAAGTACGAATACTACACCTGGCAGCATCCATGACAAATACAGAAAAGCCAGATTTTATCAAATTCTTTGAAGAACGATGCATCAATTTTGCTTGGTCATATTCTGACATGCCAGGCCTGGACACAGATCTTATTATGCATCACTTTTCTTTACCATCTGGCACTAAACCAGTAAAACAAAAACTGAGAAAAATGCATCCACATGTTGCATTATTGGTAAAAAATGATTTGAAGAAACTACTAGATGCTGGATTTATCAGATCTATTGATTATGCTGAATGGATATCCAACATTGTACCTATTTCAAAACCAGATCACACCATCAGAATATGTACTGATTTCTGGGATTTAAATAGAGCATGTCCAAAGGATGATTTTCCTTTGCCAAACATAGACATGATTGTAGATCTAACAGCTGGCCACCAAATGTTGTCACTCATGGATGGATTTTCAGGATACAATCAAATCAAAATAGCTCCTGAAGACCAAGAAAAGACAACATTTACATGTCCATGGGGCACCTTTTGCTGGAACGTCATGCCTTTTGGGTTAAAGAATGCAGGAGCTACATACCAGCGAGCCATGACAATAATCTTCCATGACATGATGCACACCTTCATGGAAGACTACGTGGACGATATCTTAGCCAAATCTCACACTAGGGAAGGACATCTAGAAATACTTGCCAAAATATTTGACAGGTTGGAGAAATTTAAAGTCAGATTAAATCCTAAGAAATGTGCCTTTGGAGTAACATCAGTAAAACTCCTTGGATACATAGTTTCTACAAAAGGAATTGAAGTAGATCCAACAAAAGTTAAATCCATTGTGGAAATGCCACCTCCTAAGAATATCAGTACATTAAGATCTCTACAAGGCCACTACAGTCCATCAGAAGATTCATCTCTCAACTAGCAGATCGGTGTCATCCATTCAACCATCTTTTGCATAAAAATGTGTCTTTTAAATGGGATGAACAGTGTGAGAATACTTTCAATCAAATCAAGCATTATTTAATGACACCACCAATCTTGGTGCCACCCAGTGAAGACAAGCCATTGTTGCTATATATTGCAACAACAGATATTTCTTTAGGAGCCTTGCTGGCACAAGAGGATAGAGAAGGGAAGGAATAGGCAATATACTATATCAGCAGGACACTCAATGGACATGAAGTAAATTACACCTTCATCAAAAAATCATGCTTAGCAGTAGTATTTGCAACACAACAATTGCGACACTATATGCTCACTCACACTGTCAAGCTCGTTACAAAAATTGATCCCCTCAAGTATTTACTGAGCAAAGCAGCTTTAACATGAAGGTTGGCAAAGTGGGTCATGCTCCTCAGTGAGTTTGACATTCAGTATGTTGAAAGGAAAGCTATCAAGGGACAAGTCATTGCCAACCAATTAGCAGAAGCTCCATTGTTAGACTGTCATCCTATGACCATGGAATTTCCTGATGCAGATATCCTCAATATTACAACACAACCATGGCAACTCTACTTCGATGGATCCTACACACAACATGGATCAGGGGCAGGAATTTTATTTGTCACACCTCTTGGGCACACAATTCCACGATCTTATAGGCTTACCTTCCGTTGCACTAACAATGTGGCAGAATATGAAGCTTTGATCCTTGGAATTAAAGTGGCTATTGACTGGAAAATCACAGAACTACAGGTGTATGGAGACTCTCAGTTAATCATCTATCAAGTTAACAATGATTACCAAACTAAGGATGACACACTGATTTTATACAAGAGACTGGTAGATGATCTAAAGAAATACTTCATAGATATCAAATTTGAGAAGATACCAAGATTAGAGAATAAAGCAACAGATGCCATGGCCACAATAGCATCTCTTCTACAAATGCCTGAAACACAAAATCGTTATCGATTTATTGTGGAACAAGTGTCAAATCCTGCATACGCAAATCCCAAATCCCAAACCATAAGCCTTTTGGATAGTGCCAAATCTTCCATTTATGGAGACATTTATACTTATCTAAAAGATAATATCTTACCGCCAGATCTTTCTCGCAACCAAAAGCGCAACTTCATATGCCAATCCTCCAAACATATCATTATTGCTGACACCCTTTACCGTCGAGGCCTAGATGGTACTCTTTTGCGTTGTTTAGAACATAACAAGTCTGCTTCTGCTTTACATGAGGTCCATGAAGGAATTTTTGGTACACATTCAAGCGGATTATCTTTAGCCAAGAAACTCCTTCGTTTGGGGTATTACTGGCCGCACATGGAGCAAGAATCTTACCAGTTTGTCAAGAGATGTCAAAAATGTCAAATTCATGGCAATCTTATACATGCACCAACACAGGAGCTCCATCCATTCACAACTACATGGCCTTTCTGTCAGTGGGGATTGGACTTGGTAGGGAAAATTAACCCATCTTCATCTAATGGACATAAGTTCATTATCACCGCAACAAAATATTTTACAAAATGGGTGGAAGTAGTTCCCTTAACCACAATCACTGGGAAGCAAATATCATCTTTCATACTTAATTATCTCATTTGTAGTTATGGGATACCCCAGTCAATCATAACAGATAATGGCAGGCCTTTCAAGAACCAAGACGTCCAAGAGCTGTGTGAAAAGTTCCACATCCAACATCGCTTTTCAATCCCGTATTACCCTCAAGGTAATGGACAGGCAAAAGCTTCAAACAAAACAATCCTAAAGATTCTCAAGAAGACTGTAAATGAGGTAGGGTGTGATTGACACGTTCAACTTAACCCTGCTCTCTGGGCTTACAGGACTAGCATCATAACACCAATAGGAGCTACACCATATGCTCTTGTCTATGGATCAAAGGCAATATTACCTATCAAGGTAGAAATTCCATCCCTTCGAGTTTCACTAAAGGGACTCATTTCAGATGAGGATTACAGGGTCTCTAGACTTCAAGAACTAGAACTACTTGATGAACGACAACAACAAGTTGTCAATCATTTGACAGCCTATCCACAAAGAATGTCTAGGAACTACAATCATAGGGTTAAGCCTAGAATCTTCCAGATTGGAGACTTGGTCCTACGGGAAAATCCAAGAAATCAAGCAGACAGAGAAAAGAAGGGAAAATTTGAACCTAACTGGATAGGGCCTTATGTCATAATATCAGTCTATGGATCAGGAGCATACTGGCTGTCTACACCAGAAGGAGATATGTTGGAAGAACCCATGAACAACATTCATCTCAGGCGATTCTATACTTGAGGACACCTAGTGCATGGTCAATAAGGTTGTCTTGATGAAAACCTAGCAAACAGGCGTCATGATGACAAAAAAACAAAATATATATATATATATATAAATAAAAATAAAAAAAAAAAGAAAAAGAAAGAGGACACAATAAAAACAAGTGATGAAAACCTGGCAAACAGGCGCTACTTGTGATTTTCACCAGCTCTTCTATCTATTAGGTACAATTTTGTTACAATTGTTTCCTTTCATATCATTTCCATCTATCATTTGGGAAATCATTATCACTATCCATATCATAGCAAAGATATCATGTTTTACCCTAGCTTGGGGGCAACATCCTGATGTTAGTTGGTACAATGGACTTTCAGCTTAATGGAAAGGAAATCAAACATGACAACACCAAGTGACGATACTTGAAAAGTAATCCAAAAACATCAGAAAATCCATCAAAATCCAAAAACATCAAAAAATCAAAATCCAAAAACATCAGAAAATCAAAATCCAAAAACATCAAAAAATCCATCAAAATCCAAAAACATCAGAAAATCAAAATCCAAAAACATCAGAAAATCAAAATCCAAAAACATTAGAAAATCAAAATCCAAAAACATCAGAAAATCCATCAAAATCCAAAAACATCAGAAAATCAAAAATCCAAAAACATCAGAAAATCCATCAAAATCCAAAACATCGGAAAATTCATCAAAATCCAAAACATCGGAAAATCCATGCAAAAACATTCAAAAATCGAAAACACAAAATAGAGTCTACATCGTCAGAAATGGAGTCGTGTGGTCGAACTACGTGGTCTCTGCATGTATAACGTAGGCAAGACTAATCTTTGATCAGTCCCCGAGACCCCTAGGATAGGTCTTTAGGTTACATCATTTGGTCAAACGTCTGAGAATATCATGCAAACATCAGCACACACATTTCAACATCGATGATCTAATCTGAATAATGATTTGAAAATACATTAAGTAAAATTTGAATTGTTGTACTTTTTATTTTATCATTTGCTTATCATTTCTTTGGAGCTACTCAATGATGTATTGAACTAGAGAAGCAAGGAAGGAGAATGATACTTTTCTTTGTTTGTTGTTTGTGAGTTAGTCATTATTATTTTGTGAATCGTCGCGGGAAGTGCTCTACCAAGTATCATGGATGACATTCCGATTCACTTAAGAAAATGATTAATTCTTGTCTGTTTACGCAAGAAATGCTCAGGTCATCTCAGGTTTAATTATACCTTGATGCTTGTGTTCGCTTGCAATATCAAATATCATGAAAGAAATACTCAGGTCATCATTGGTCTATCTCATATCATTGATGCTTGTATTCGCTTTCAACATTTTAAAAGCTCAGTGATGATACAAAGAAAAATAAAAAGATTGTTGAAATGACACTTAGGTTTGCATTGATAAAATAGGTTTGCATGGTAAACATAGATTGCATTCATAATAATACATCTGCAGAGTATTAATTACACAAGTTAAAAAAGATTCATTTGCAAATAATGTTATCTTTTCTTATTAAATATTGAGTATACTTGACACATACCATTTTCATAATGGAATGCATATAAAATCATTTCTTCATCTCATCATAAATATTCACAATAAACATCTCATTTCATGATATCATATACAAATTATGTCTCATCATTCATTACATTTATCATTCATTATGTCTCATCATTCATTACATTTATCATTCATTTACATCTCATCATTCCTTACATTTATCATTCATTTACATCTCATCATTCATTATATATCATACATTGCATTTCATCCATACATCATTCATTATATATCATACATTGCATTTCATCCATACATCATTCACTATATATCATACATTGCATTTCATCCATACATCATTCATTTTACATCTCATTTTATATATCATACATTGCATTTCATCCATACATCATTCATAAACATCTCATTTTATATATTATACATTGCATTTCATTAAGAAAAGAAATACATCATCAATATCATATCACATCATCATCAATGCATCTATACAATCTCATATAAAAGATCATCAAAAAACATAAAAAGTAAAATAAATCCATCACATAAATCATGTAGAACACATCATAGATCAATCGAACCGCTGCACATCATATATATCTCATCAAGTGTCAAGTATATAATGAAGTCTGAAAAGGATGAAAATAACATCATATCAAAAATGGTTGTATGTATCTCTCGAAGGGAACACAAATGATCTCAAGTGGTACTCGCACTAGAAGGGGCAGGTCTCGCACCAGTATCACCACCACCACCAGATGTCCCAGGATCTCTCGGATCTCTCGAGAGAGGCTGTGTCATGCCTCTGCTCACTGTCCTCGAACGAGCCCTCTCTGAGCGAGACTGGGCATAACTGACTCTCTGCTCTGGGGGGCAAAGCTCATGATAACGGCTCCTGTAAAACTCAATCTCAGCACCTGCTTGCATAGCCTCTCGCATATAATCTGCCACAGAGGTCCCATCTGCCACTCTCTGCAATCTCTCTGCAGTAGCCTGTGCTATCTCTGCTGCCTGTCTGACAGTATCTCGCTCTGCAGTCAAGGCTGTAATCTGTGCCTGAGCAGTGGTCAACTGTGCTCGTACACCTGCTAACTGAGCCAGTGTCATCGCTGCTGCCTGTCTAGCCCCATCTCTCTCACCAATCAGAGAGGTAATTTGTGTCTGTGCAGTAGCTAGTTGTGCCTGCATCTGGGCCTGAGTCTGTGCTAATAATCCCTGCACCTGTGCTAGCTGTCCCTGTAAAGTCTGAACCTACACACGTAAACCTGCAATCTCTGATCGCTCTGCTGAAGAGGAAGCAACGGCCTGCCTCTTACGAGGTGCACTAGTCGATGGCTCTGAGGTACCTGCTACGCTCGGTCTCCCCCCATCTCCTCCATCATCATCACTGCCATCCTCATTGCTATCATCACTCTCATCACTGTCACTCTCCTCGCTACCCTCCATGTCCACATCTACATCCTCCTCTCTCCTCCGTCTCTGACCATCCTGACCACCTCCTACAGCTGCTGGTGTTGGTGCTGGTGCTGGTGCTGGTATTGGCTCATCTGGAATGGTAATACGAGGAGGAGGGTGTAGAGCCAAATACTGTCCATACTCGGGAGTAATGGGTGCCTCAACAATGTCCCGTCGCATATCCCATGCCGATGGCTGTAGAGCACGATAACCCTCAACAAGTGCCCCATAAGGCAAGCACGAACCCCAATCACTGGCATCTACTCGTCATCGTCCATAATGTGCTACTCCCTAAGGCATACACTGAACAATCCCATACTGCCTGTAGACGCGACGAAATAGGAATCGCTCCAAAATCCTAGGGCTCTTCCCGATCAAATACATCGAATCGGCCAAAAATCCCAACTCGATATCATCATCATCCCAGTCATCACAATCTAAATAGGGACGCCAGGTCACTGTCTCCACATCATCAAGAATCTGCCTCCAATAGTCTAGCTTACCCATCATATGCTGGGTAGGCCTGTCTTTGTAGCAAAACACATAAGGTCTCGTCGCTGGTCTCAATAACACCGGCACGGGACGCGTAACAACAATATGCTCCCATGCCCATACCTAAAGAAGTGTAGCTCTCACCGATAAACTGCTACCTCCGAGGTACACGATCCAATATAAATCATGATATAGCTGAGCAAGCATACACATGCCCCAAGCATATCTCGTCCTGTGGGCCACCATACCCTCTAATACCCAACCCCATCCAAGAGATAGACCCTTTGACCTCTTATCAAGACAAAGGAATCCACCAATAAAGTCGACCAAAACTGAAGGAAGTGGAGCATATGAATCATAGATCTCTACCCATGGAACCCACTCTCCCGCAATATGGGGATCCTGAAAAACTCTCCGAATAGATTCTACCCCACCAACCTCCTCTGAATCATGCACGACAATCTCCCCAACAAAAGAAATGCGAAGAATACGCCATACGTCCTCTGGCGTCACGGTCATCTTGCCAGTAGGTAAGTGGAAGGTGTTGTGGTCACTATGCCACCGCTCTGCTAAAGCTGTCAGTAGACCCCTATTAAGTCTAATATGGGGCATATCCAGTAATGAGGCTAAACCACAATCGGTAATATGCTGCCTCTCATCTGCTGAAAGTCGTGGTATCATATCAAAAGGCCAGGGGAACTACTCTCACACCTGGATAACATCTAAATGCTCCTGTTATCATACAAAAAGAACATTTTAATCAGACTATCAAACATCATGAGGTCATTAATTACTAAAAATTGTGCTTTACCTATCAAATGATCAATTTATCAAGAAGGAACCCTCATCTATCAATCAGGTTCATTCCTTCAGAAATTTTAATTATTCCTTACTTATCATGAGGGTAATTATTATCAATTAATAGATCTCGCTCATCATGAGATCGTTTACCATTTATTTAGTCACGATCAAACTAAAATAGATGGAATCAACAACAAATCGACAAAATAAAAATCAAAGTGCACAATTTTTCATTAATCTATACTTCCAAGTGCTACAAAATCCTACTGACGCGCTACAAAATCTACCTAAAGTGCTATTTCTGGTGGCGCACTACAAAATCCTACTGATGAACTACAAAATCTACCTAAAGTGCTATTTCTAGTGGCGCGCTACAAAATCCTACTGAAGCGCTGCAGAATTGACCCAACGCGCTAAAACTCTGACGCGCTACCCTAATCTATGGATGCGCTACAGATTTAGGTTGGTGCGCTAAAACTCTGATGTGCTAAAACAGATTACCGACGCGCTAAACCGCGTCTGCCGGGCGCTAAAACAGAAAACACGTGCAAATAAACAAAAAAAAGTACGAGCACAAATTACGAGGAGGATTTGGGGTACGTACCGGAGGTCCATAGTCGACCGGATGCTGGTGACGTCGCACACGCTCGAGTCGGTGGGTGTGGTAAGGAATCGGCATCCTGATGCTCTAAACACTTTGAGGGTCTCTATCACAAGATTGTCAAAGTCAAATGCACAAATGACTTTTGCAAATGACCTTTTGAGCTTTTATAAGTTATTTTTGTGGGATTTTAATGGGATTTATTTATTTTTCCTTCTAAGGAATTAATTCTCATCTATCACAGGGGCAGTTTTGGACAATTTTGTCAGGAGATAAATTGTTTCTTCATCAAATCATCAAAAAAATCATCAAATCATCATAAAAATTCAAAAAAATTGAAAAATCATAAAAAATCCAAAATTCATCAATTTATCTCCCGTGGGGGCATATATCGCTATCATTTCAAAATTCAACATCTGGGGCAAATCAAGGGCATATTTTAAACTTTTCGTCAATACTGGCAGCTGAGGCAAAATCATTCTTTGAAGCAACACGTAAACACATCACTTCAAAGAGGGGAAAAATGTAGACACCTAAAAATGGTCTGGAGAATCTAATTAATTAAATACGATTTATTTGATTAATTAATCTTTAATTCATCTACTTAGTAAATAAATAGAAATATTTATTTATATTAAGTTCATTATTAATTCTTCTATTTTTCTCCTAATTAAATAAACAAAATTAAAAACTTTGTTTTATTTAATTATTATTATTATTACTTCTATCATAAATTAAATACACAACTTAAATAATTTGTGTTATTTAATTACCTCATCACATTTCTTCTTAATTAAATAAAGATATTCTAAAATCTTTTATTTAATTATCATTTTCCTTTTGTTTTAATTTAATAAACAAACCCTATAGTTTGATTTATTAAATTATTCAATCCTCTTTTTGCTAAATTTAAATAAATTTAAATTATTTAAATTTATGCATAAATCATTTACCACTATTCACTCACCAATAAAATTAAATTTTCAAAATCTAATCAATTCTACTGTCATTCACGGGAAGAGCTTCGGGGACAAATCTGTAGGAAATCCTCCCAATCTTCTTCCAACCACCTTCCCTCTCATCTTGCCTAGTGTTTTCATGGGGAAGAACAATCCTTCATGATCAGCTCCACCTTCTCATCCCATGCCATTCAATTCTCCAGATTGAATCCCAGCCTCTTATCCCGTATCCCTGTGCAAATGTGCTACCATGAAAGCTATAAATACAGCTCTTTGGCTACAGGAAATGGATCCCAAATTGTGCAATCTTACTCTGTAGGTTTTCCAAGCATCTAGCATTCATCCAGCATTCAAGCATTCAACATTCATCCAACATCCATCCAGCATTCATCCAACATTCAACATTTGCAGTCATGGCTGCCATTACAGTAGTTTTATCATTTAATCATATAGGAATAGAATAGTTTAATTCTCATTCTCTAAGTGTCATTTGAATAGTCTAATTAGCTTCTAAACTCTGAGAGCAAAGTAGATTAGAGAGATCTTTAGAGTTAGAGAGCAATAGGACAGATTTCTGAAGATTCTTAGTTTAAATTAGCTTAATTTTCTTGAATCTTAGATGCAATGTCTTATTTAGAGGTGTAGAAGCACATTTAATTTGTTTAACTCATTCCTACGCTTACAATTATATATGCCTTTACCTATTCCAAAATGAATGTGTACTTATATTTCCATGGATTTTTTCTTAGTATTACCACAAACCCAAAGAGGTCATGATTTAGTGTATGTAGTGGTGAACCACTTTTATAAAGTGGCCTATTTCATACTCTATAAGAAAAAATAATGTAATTCAAGTGGCACATTTATTCTTTAGATACGTAGTGTAGTTGCATGGTATTCCAAAAACTATAACTAGTGATAAGGAAACCAAATTATTAAGCTATGTTTAGAGATCATTTTGGAAAAAAATGTACAATGGGTTACAATTTAGTTCAATATATCAACCCCAAACCAATGGTCAAATTGAGGTGGTGAACAGGAACCTAGGTAATCTATTAAGGTTTTTAGTTGGTGATAATCCTTGATAATGGCATTTGGTGATACCCCAAGCTGAATTTTCCTATAATTATAACATAAATAGGTCTATAGGTAAGTTTACATTTCAAGTTGTATATAGTACAAATCCTAGAGGAATGGTGGACTTAGTTGATCCACTAGTAAACTCACATAATAACCAATAGGATATATATTTTCTAGATAATATTTAAGAGGTACATCAGTAATTTAGGTTGAAATTGTAGTCTATGAATAAGCAATAGAAGAAGAGTGTTGATTTTCCTAAGGAGAAATGATCATATGATACAACTACACAAGGAAAGGTATCCCCAAGGTTCTTACTATTGAGAAATTTCCAATCTATATCCAAATAATTTATTAGAGATTTATTCTCAAGTTATGACACCAATTAGCAAGATACCAGGCTTGGACTACAAAAATATGAAAATATGAAATTTGTATGAAAATATAAAATTAAGTATTTTTAATATGGAATTACCATGATTAGATTTATCTTCTTTATGATGCTAGAAATTAGCCAACAAAACATGCTTAACAACACCATCTTTTGTGAGATTATAACAACAATACATAAAGATAATGTCACCATAAGATAGTAGTAAAGGGGAACAAATTAGTAACATAAAAGCATCATATGACATAGGATTTATGTGCAAAAACCCTAATGAGAAAAACTCCACCAAGAAGAGAGGTCAAATGTGCATTATCTTTAAAACAAGATTACAATTTATCACACACTTATTCTCCTATTTTCCTCCAATATCACAACACCTATGTGCTTGTGAACAACCTCTTTATGGTCCAACTTGTTCCTTCTCAGATTCTTGTACCTACAATATAACTCTACTTTCAACCATTCCACACTTTTTCCACATCCAAGGAGCTAAATTTATAGAGTTGTAAAGAGGTCTTATACACCAAAATTGGCACCCAAAGATGACTTTTCATTCCAAATGTCTCTTCCTTTTATTTTCCTCCTAGGAATGTGTAAGGACATAGGTTTTGGCTCTAAAAAAATTCCCTCCAACTTAGATGCCCAAATTTGGAAATGAAACATGATATTAAATGCCACAAATGAAGGAATATCAAGAGACAAATGTTGCCTCTTTCCAAATTCCCACTTGGAGAATCCCAACAGTCACCATTTATCTTATTCACTTGTCTTTTACCATTCCATTCTAGGTGTCCATATTTGGGAAAAAATCAATTAAATATTTATGTGCACAAGTCACCTTTACCACTACTATTAGAACCCTTCATATCCCTTATAAATGTATCACAAACTCTAGTGATAATAAAAATATTACAAATTATTTTACCAATACACCCTAAGCACCTAGAGACACTTTCAAAGGATTTTGGAACCATACAATATGGCATAGGATTTACAAGGTAGATGGAACCTTAATCCAAACACCTACAACAATGATGATCAAATAGAAGATGAGAAAAATGAGAAGGAAAACAAAAATTGGACCAAGATCACTTGTTGAAGTAGAAAAGAGAGTAGGTTGAATGATTGTTAGGTACCAAATTGGTGGCTACATAATCTAGGTTATATAAACTATATTTTGTTAAGTGGGTAGATATGTTGAATTATTATAACTTAGATCATAGAGGTTAGCTTACGTAAGTATAGCCAAAAAAATTCACCCTATGAAGTGGAACCATGAGGCTCAAAATTTCTAAGAAAAGGAGATGATGATTTGAAACATCTTCGTTAAAGTCCTCCTACCCCATCTATTAGTTAGATTGCTACTTATAAATTCTACGATTCACTTTTACTAAAAATAGTTATTTTTCCATAACTTTTCTTTTTCTTTGTAGTCTTCACATTGTCATTTTCAGCTAATTTATATTGTTGTAACATAACATATTACATTGCTTATGGTTATCCAATTCTCCCTATTGTTACTAGTCGTTGCCTAATTATAGTTGGAGTAACTGTATTTATTCTTATATAAAAATGATTCACTTGTATTTAATAAATTATCTAGTATTTACTCTCTTCATATGGTATCAGAGCCACTCCATCTTTGAATCCGAACGATGTAATCTTATGCTTGTAATGGCGATCTCTATGTGAAATGGTTGAACCATGGTGACGACCCCTATCATTACTAGTTTTTCTTGACAATAAAGATCTAGGAAGGGCATCTAAATGGTTGATGAGGGCATGCTGTTATAAGCCTTCCACTTTGTTTTTGGATAGCTATACAAAAGAAACCCCATAATGCAGTGTTGAATGCAACATCACATGATAATCTAGTAAATGTGAAGGCTAAGCGAGGCTTGGAGAACTATGAGTAATGGTGTGGCCAAAGTTCATAAATGGATAATAGAATATGAGGATTTTATTTTCCATTGATTTGTCACAGATTGATAAGACTTCACTCGACAAGCAAATAAAATTAGGCCCTATTGCCATTATTCACAACTCATAGTTCAAGTTTTTCAGGTGAGTGCAAAATTGCTATAATGCCTAGTGTATGAATGGAGAAGAATTTGTTGTATGTAATAACCATTGAATGTGTGAAATATAAAATTTGTTGCTCTTGATGGTATATTGTGTTACACATGAAATTTTCCATATGTAGAGTCTGTTGAACACCCAAAATACTAAGAGGGGGGGGTGAATTAGTATTCCATTAAACCATTTGAGCACAATCCATCCAATTAACAAAACACATCCAACAATAGTAATAAATGAAAGCATGAAACAATCTCAAGATCACATAACACATGAAAACCAATATTTTTACATGGAAAACCTAAAAAGGGAGAAAATGTGGTGAAGATTAGCTCACAATATATTATAATCGGTTATAAAATATTACAGTAGGATCACTGCCAGGACACACTATCCAATAGGGCTCATAGCCACAAAAAGAAATTTAGATAGAAGATAGAATGGTCACACAACCAAGATGTGAGTTGATACAAAATGCACCTCCCTTGTGCTAAATTTAGTTCCTTTGAAGCTCAATATACTAACTCTATGCACTTCATCAGATATAGAATACAAAACACTTCTCTGCTTCACATTCGCTCAATATTCATAATATATTTGTTATAATTTTGATCATATACATACAAAAAATTGCATACTTACATTACATCATATGTCTCTTACAACCTCAAAAATGTATTACATATATACCTTGATTCATCTGCATACATCAATTAGGTCGGCCTAATTAGATGTAGCCCTATATTAAATGAAAATTGCCTTGTTGGCTCCACACTTGAACCAAAACATCTTCGTTCTTAAACCATAGCATGCAAGACTCAATTTAGGTCGGTATGGACCTAAAATAGATCTCACTATCATCCACATTACATATTTAATCACTACAACATACATCAAGCATTAGGTTGGCCAAGAGATAGACCTAATCACAAAATATGCTAACTGATCAACACCAACAATCAATCTGATCACATAAACATGCACCATCTGGAATATGTAATGTGCTGACACCTATAAGCAATCTCCCAAAATTGAAAAATCCGATTCATATCATTGGAGGAGTGTGGATTGGCTCACACATACCCACTTACACTGTACATAGCCAAAAATTTGTATTTTGAACTATTGTCGCTTGTATCTTTCAAACTATACATCCAAACCAACTGAAATATTGAACATAGATGAAAATTATAGTCAAGACCAACATACTACCACCACATAAGTAGATATTATCATATGAGTGAGTGCGGACCAAAATACCAGACCGAGGTATCTCCATTACTAGATTAGCTTTGTTCACTAGATTAGTGTAGATATCAACAACCAATGTTGACATCAATGACAACTCATTCAGGGACTCCTTCATTCTTTCAACAACCTCCCCTTTATCATTGATGGAAACATGTGCCAAAAATGAGTCTCTCCAAATATCTTCAAACTTGTCCAAAAACCATGTGCCAAAAAAAATGAATCTCTCCAAACATCTCTCCCTTTGACATCAAGGACAAAGGGTGTGTTGGTAACACACATGTGAACTCCCCCTCAAATGTATATGTACAAGAGAATAACTAAAATGAATATACTAACTCCCCCTTAGGGAGTTAACCCAAAAATTTGAACAATTCACATGTACAATGGAAAACTAAAAAAAAGAAACAATAAAAGAATAAGTAGAAAGCTATTTAATCGGAGGTGGAGGATCCTTCAAGTTCCTTGATAATAGCTTGTTAAGAAAACTTTCCTTCATTCCAAGTTTTCTTGGCTATTTCAAGTGATCTATATAGTGATTCTAGTTCAATTAAACTCTCCTCACCCTCTTTCGGAGTACTGGGATTTAGATTTATCTTTGTAAGCTTTCCAGTATTAGTTAGGGAACTTGATACCGGTATATGCTTGGTTTTCACCAAGTCCCCAAGCTGTCCAAACTACCTTATGATATCTTATTTTTGCCTCTATAATGTGAAGAATTTGTTGTGTAGGTCTTTGATGGTAGTCCAAGTGTCATGATCTCTATCTTGTGTAGGGTTATAGGTATTGGAGGAATTGGTTATTTGAGACGCAATTGAGTCCATTAGGTCCTTAATGCCTTGAGTGGCATCCAACCACTTCATGCAGTATAAAATAAAATTCTTCACTTCATCCTCACATTCTTGAACATCTTTTAAACATTTCTCTAGTTTATTATGTGTTGATGCACATCTCTCTTGCAGCTCCAACAACCTCTTCTCCAAAAACCTTGTTTCAAATTCATTTTCAACTTGTTCTCTCAAACCAAAGGTGTAATAATTAAGAGAATATACCAAAAAAATTTAATATTTTCAACATAAGTTAAAGAATTATCAATTGAAGAATCGAGTGTGGTATATGGAAAAGTATTCATTGCTTCATTTATCAGCTCAGTTCCCTTCTAGTGGGTTTCAATTATTTCCTTTCTTCCATAAGCATGAAAAACATCTCCAAGCTCCAACTTTTGAATAGGTGATATCTTTTCTAGATCCACACTTCCTCAATGCATAGGGAGTTGTAATAACTGAGGAGATATTGTTGGTTGAAACCTTATTAAATTCCTTGACAAAAGAACCTTAAGAGGATTATCAGAGGAAGATTCTCTGGAGGGCTTGGGTAAGTCCATGGTCTTTTGTCCTTATTCATTGTTTCTTTCCTTGGAGTCTTCTTCATTCTCTTTTTATTCTTCACCAGAGGATTTGTCCTTTTGTTTATTATCATCCTCCTTGTCATCATCTTTCTTATCATCCTTTTCTTTCTCTCCTTGCTCTTCTTCACCATTAGATCATTTTAGTTTTCTTCATTATCCTTTCTTGCACCCTCATTTTGTCTTTTCTTTTTCTTGTTCTGCACTTTGTTTTACAACATCACCGATGGGATTATCAGTGTCTTCCAAAGGAACAAAATTATTTGGGGTAGCTTGTGTTTCATTTACCGGTGGTGGAGAGGACACAACATTCTATGTATCATCAACCATTGGTGTTTCTTCTCTTGTATGGTCATCTTCACCTATCTCTTTGATGGCTTCTTTAAATATTGACATGTTTGAATCAAGAGGAATATTTTCCTCTGCATCAGTAACGTTTTCTTCAAAAATTTCTTGGGTTGTTCTGGAAGCAGTCAACATACCAAATTTCTTAGTAATATCTTTGATGGTCTTTATTGTTTCCTTCTTCAACTTCTCCACCCGATCCTTTTATTTTCCCATAAGAATTGTAATGTGTTGTTTAAGTTTGAACTTCTTAGTGTATACCTCTATCAATGTAGCTTTATCATCTTTAGATAATGAGGATCCAATTTCCTCCAAGGCATCAATTTTCATTTTGTCTTCTGCTTCAATGGCCTCCCACCTTCTTTCTATTAAAGCATCCCAAACAACTCTAGGAACCTTTTCTTAATATTGCTCATATCAGCTTCTAAAACAATGATGTATTTGATACTAGCTTCAATGATTGTGTTCCTATCAATTTCATCAACTTCTTCATACAATTTTGTTGTAGCTTCTAAAATATTATCATAGTGCAACATATTGTTAACCAAAACATCCAATTTCATGGAAGTGTGTGCCCTTATCGAAGGACTTTTTCTACTTCTTCTGCTCCGAAGGGCCTTCCTCTGTCTTCTACCCTTTCTTCTTCTCAAGATTTTCATGAATATGTATAGTGAATGCTTCCTTTTCTCTTTCAATTTCTTCTTCTTCTTCTAATGTGTCCATAATATCCTCCTTTTGTTTCTTAGCTATGGTGCTTGCCTCTTTTGAAGCACCTTCACCATTCTCAATAACATTGCTTCTTTTTATTCTTGTCAGTTTTTCCTCATGCTCTAATCCTTGCTCAATTTCTTCCTCAACAGTTGCACTCAGGTTATTTTATTTGAAATATTTTTGTTTCTTTCTCCTTGTAGAGGTAGCAAGGGTTTCTACCGGAGTCACATTCCTCATCTTTCTTGTTCGTGTGATTTGTTCAACTATAGTGGTGATTTCTTCAATCACTGGAGCACTAGGCTCCATCTTCTTTCCTTTAGTAGTAGTGGTAATAGCTC
This sequence comes from Sequoia sempervirens, assembly GCA_007258455.2. NCBI lineage: Eukaryota > Viridiplantae > Streptophyta > Pinopsida > Cupressales > Cupressaceae > Sequoia > Sequoia sempervirens. The sequence continues at coordinate 81,789 of VDFB02287538.1, forward strand.
CAGAGGACTTGGGTAGTGTAGAGGCAAGGATGGAAGTTGTTCTTCAACATCTCTTGGGTTCAGAGGACACCTACAATACTGGCTTCTCTTGCTCTAGCCTCTCTAATCTTCTCTTCTATGTATCCTTCCCTTCTTGCTCATTCCTCCATTGTTTTCCTTGCATTTCTCTTGATCTCAGGTTTCTTTAGTTCCATGTGCACCTCTAATATTTTTTCTTCATATGTCCCATACCTTGCTTGTGAGGGGTCCTTAGGAATTTGAAGCAATATGTCCACATATCCATTAACTTCTTTTTTAGAAATCTCATAGCTAAGAGGCATAATCCATATTGTCTTTGGTTCAACTACCTCAATAATACACATAACAGATGAAAAAAGAAAAGTTATTTCCTTTGCATATTTTCCCACAAGTTTGTGATGGATTCTCTCCCTTTCATGCATCTTTTGAAAGACTGCAAAGAATGTAGTTAAGGCATCATCTTGAGCTTGTAAGTCACCTAATTTGTGCATTTAGTAATCTGGTGTGACACTAGTCCTCTCTCATCCCATATGACATCCTTTTTTCAAGAATCTCTTTCATGAATTAAAATAGTAAGCATAATACCATAGTTCCAAACTTAAATGCATACTTCTTTTACCTCGTCATCTTCAAATTCTCAAGAAGTTGTTGCCAGAGCAACTCACACAAGTCAAAATCCTTGGGACATTTACCACCATTTCATGTGTAACATTGATAGCTATAGCTGAAACTAAGTTTTCTATGTTTGTAAAATAGATTTTATGACCTATCAACATGGAGGCATATCTCATAGCAGGGTTCCATACATGTGAAGTTCTTAAAGTTCTTTTTTCATAGGTGGCACTGATAAGTTCCATAAAAACTTCATTCTTAATAGAATTAAAAACTGGTACTAGTCTTATATGTATCACACAACCCTATAACATCCTTAATTACTTCCTTGGTTATAAGTCCAAGCATGTCAGTCCATAGGAACTTGTCATGTAGTATGCTCAGTGCTAACCTCACAAATTTGTCATCACAATTGAAATTAGGAAACCGGTTCCAAACATATTAGCTTCATCCACACAAAGTTAACAAGGTGATCATACCTAGTAAGCTCATTAGTCCATAGTTCTTTGTTTTTCAAGTGATTATATTCTTCTAATTTCCCAGATATGTATGCCCTAGTATCTTCCATAGGAAAAACCCTAAAATACTCAAGAAAGCATCGACAAGGTCATCATCAAACACTTTCATTAGATATCTCTTACATTTTGGTCTAGGCCTCTTAGTGATGTGAATAATAGTTGGGGTAGCCATTTTAACCTTAATCCAAGCTCAAATCCTTAAGAAAAAAATTCTACTTTGAACCCACAATGCATAGTAATCCATAAATACCTTTTTATGCACACATCAAGATCTAGGGTTTGAGTACTCTACACCAAATTTTCTTTGAATTGCCTTCAAATCTTCTTCAACTCACTCTGCTCCTTTCAAATGCACAAATGTGATTGAAATCGACTTAGTATTTCACTTTAAATCTTTTCGATCTACCCTAATTCTGCATTGAATGCTTCAAATTCCATAAAGCTGATAAACCTTTTACTAATAAACAATAAGCCCTAAAATGCTATACATTTCTTCAGATTTACATATTTTATATGGGTTTCTTCTCCAAAAGCTTGAGCATATCATTATATACCACATATCTTTGTGTCACTCCCTGACACCTCATATTTCCAGGGGGTTGTTTGATTCTTATGTTATTACCCCCCCTGAGCCAATGCCTAGATTTAATTTTCAAGAGAATTATTTGCACCAAAGGAATGTTCAAATTCATTTGTAATTCCCAATTCTTCTTTGTTGTCGGGATTTTTTTTCTTTCTCCAAATCTTTTCCATTTCCTTCTTTACTTTAGTAGGATCAATTTTCTTCACAGGTTTTTTTCTCTTTACCAGATTAGTCTATCTTCCATTCTTACTTCTACAAAATTTTGAAATGTGTCTAGGTTTGTTGTAATTGTAGCATACAACATTTTTCTAACCAAACTGGCCTCTATTCAATTTGGATCTACACCGATTACCTTTGTGTCCAAACACATTGCATGTATATAGCAGTAACCATTGAAATATTGAACCATTCTACCAAGATTATATCTTTTCATCATCTATTTTTTGCACTCAATAGCTCTATGTCCAAATTTATTGCATGCAAAACATTGTCTGGAGAAGGATCAAACATTCTGATTCATTCTACTTCTACATTCTATTGCCTTATGTCCAAATTTATTGTAAGGAAAGAAAATGCCATTAAAGGATGGGTACCTTTGAGCATTTGGTTTTCTGATAGGGGGTCTTCTAGCATTGCTTCTTTGATTCCTAATTTGTTTTCCATTTCCTTGAGTCTTGTCTTGATTGTCAACCTTGTTTGGGGTCTAGTTATCCTTTGAGCTTTCGCCTTCTTCAAGTCCCAAACCTCCTTTATTTTTAGATGGTTTCTGCCCTGCAATCAGTTCAAGCATTGTAAAACTTGTCTTAAATTTTTCCTCATGAATTCTTTCTTTTCCCAAATCTAATCCCAGATTTACCACTTCTTTTTCAATTCTTGTGCATTCATTAGTCTTACTTTTTACCATTACATTCATACATTCCTCAATTATTTTCTTTTCTTCCACTTGCACTTTCAGTCCGATGATGTCTTCATTTGCTTGTTTCAATTGTTCATTGACTTCACTATGTCTTTCTCTAAAATTCTTGATTTGTTCTCTCAATTTTTTGATGCATTCATTTGCTTCCTTTAGGTTTTCCTTCATATATCTTTGTTTCTACCTTCAACCTTGTCAAGAACTTCAAGAGCTATGTATTAAGTTCTTCTTTTTCAATCATCCAACCATCTTCTATGTATTCAATGGGAGTAATTTCTTTCAGACGAGTAGGCTACTTTCTATTAGCCATGTGTTCAATCTCCAAGATCTTCCTCAAGTTGTTAGGCTTCTTAAAAGGAACCAAGCTTTGATACCATTTTTTGAACACCTAAAATACTAAGAGGGGGTGAATTAGTATTCCATTAAACCATTTGATCACAATCCATCCAATTAACAAAACACATCCAACAGTAATAATGAATGAAATCATGAAACAATCACAAGATCACATAATACATGAACACCAATATTTTTACATGGAAAACCCAAAAAGGGAAAAACCACTATGAGGATTAGCTCACAATATATTATAACCAGTTATAAGATATTACAAAAGGCTCACTTCCAGGATACACTATCCAATAGGGCTCATAGCCACATAAAGAAAGATAAAAGATAGAATGGCCACATAGACAAGATGTGAACTGATACAAAATGCACCTTCCTTGTACTGAATTTAGTTCCTTTGAAGCTCAATATACTGACTCTATGCACTTCATCAGATATAGAATACAAAACACTGCTCTGCTTCACATTCACTCAATATTCACAATATATTTGTTATAGTTTTGATCATGTACATACAAAAATTCACATACTCGCATCACATCATATGTCTCTTACAAGATAAAAAATTTCTTACATATATACCCAATTCATCCGCATACATCAATTAAGTCAACCTAATTAGGTGTAGCCTTATATTAAATCAAAATTGCCTTGTTGGCTCCACACTTGAAGCAAAAAATCTTCGTGCTTAAACCATAGTGTGCAATACTCAATTTAGGTCTACATGGACCTAAAATAGATCCCACTATCATCTACATTACATAATTAATCACCGCAACATACATCAAACATTAGGTCATCCAGGAGATAGACCCAATCACAAAATATACTAATTGATCAACACTAATGATCAATTTGAAAACATAAACATGCACCATTTGGAATATACAATGTGCTGACAGCTATAAGTAATCTCCCAAAATTTCAAAATATGATTCTTATCACCGGAGGGCAAACCAATTTACACATACCCACTTATACTATACATAGCCATAAATCTGTATGTTGAACTATTGTCACTTGTATCTTTCAAACTATACATCCAAACCAATTGAAATATTGAACATAGATGCAAATTATAGTTAGGAACAACATAATAGCACCACATAAGTAGATATTATCATATGAGCAAGTGCATACCAAAATACCAGATAAGGGTATCTCCATTTCCGAATTAGCTTTATTCACCAGATTAGTGTAGATATCAACAACTAATGTTGACATCAATGAAAACATATTAAGGGGCTTCTTCTTCATTCTTTCAAAAGAGTCACGTGGAGTATATTATGCATCTTCTCTCTGCATTTAAAATCTATCTCAGGCCAGGTGGCATCTTCAAATTTTGCAAATTTGAAGTGCCCATATTGAAAATTTTGCCTCTGCACTCTCAAAAGTGCACTTGAAAAATCTACCTAAATGACTTATTTTGGAAGGTCATAATTTGGAGCTAGTTGATTTTTGTGTAAAACCCCTTTGTGGAAACACTCATGTGACATGTGTGAATGTGCATGTCAGTTTTTTAGCTTCCCATGATGAGTTTTGATAGTGTTTTGAAAGGTGAAGTTGGAGGGTTTTGGCACTTTTCTGTTGTTTGTGAATTTTCAGTTCTGCGAAGTGGCCTCCTGTTCAAGCTTATATTTTGCAACTAGGTGATTGTCATGATGAATAGATTGTTGCTCTCCATTTTCCATACATTCATGTACTCCCATGTCCAGTTTTAGAGCCTCAGGACATGATTTACTATTTTTTTGAGATTAAAAGCAAATGCAGATTGTTCACTTTTTACATCTGCATTTTTGACATGTTTCAAGGTGGTCAACTTTGACCCCTAATATCTCGTGAAGATTCACGATTGAAGGAAAGCCCTCTTGCACACATGCTCAGTGCATCTAAATTAGCTTATGTTTCTAGTGGCAGCCCCCCAAAAGTTGTTATGATATTTTTTCAAAGTAGTGACTTTGAGAGCCTTGATTGGTTCTGAACAGGTGCAATTGCATAAATGCCTAAATGAACAAATTTTTCGATTAATATCTTTCACCTCAGGATCCCTTTTTCCAATCCATTTTTTGCACTTCATTCTTGGGTCAAATTTCTACACGTCTATTCAATTTTGTGCCTTCGAGATAAGTTTTGATGGGTTATTTAATTACTTTTTTTTATCATGACATGGCCAAAAATGGTGTTCCGGAAAGTTTCAAATTTCACAATTCTAATTACAACCCATTTCTTTTTTTAGTCTAAAACCTCTACAGATCCAATTTCATCAAAAATGAAGGTCATTTGATACATTATTTTAATATACTTCTATTGTGGCGAACACATCTCGGGGCCAGTTTACAAAGGAGGCACTTGAATTTTAATGGCTAGGAAAATTTAGAGGAAATTTGTTTTCTCTAAATAATTGATTATGATCCTACACAAATTTTCATGGCTCCAGGTGTCCCGGTTTGGCGCAGTAAATTTCCTCTAAATGGCCCACAGGGGTAATTAGAAGTCACAAATTTTCTAAAGTTTCACATGTTAATATTTAAAATATTTTGAATATTTTAAATATTGTGCAAATATAATGGGGCAAATATAAAGTGCATTTCAAATATTTTTGGACCAGAACAAGTTTAATTCTTAGCTCTTATTGATCCAGACACAGCTTTCACGACTTTCATGGTTGCACAGAAAAACTCATGCCAACTGCCTAAAATCTTTGTTTTCCAACAATAAATTCTAATATGAAAGGTTTATTTAATGCTTTTCTTGGTTTTAGAAAACTTTTGGCTGCATGACAAAGTTCCCATCACCTTTTGTGGGAAGGCCTCTCCTTTTTAATCAATAACCAACGATGAGCGATGGACTTGCTTTCCATCACCCATCGTCGGTTTCCATTGTCTCATCCCCTCATAAATGGGCAATGAGCAATGCCTTTTCTTTTCCATCAGGTATCGCCAGTTTATTCCTCCATTTCTCAAATGGACGTGCAATGGGCAATGCTGGGTAAAAGCTTGTTGGAAAAAGAGTTTTGTGGGCCCGGGTAAAATTTGAAGGCAAGCTTTTAAAGTGTGAAAGCAAGGTAAAAACATAGAGAAATGATTTTTTGTCGGGTGGAATAAATTAATTCACCATTTGAAAGCAAAATTTTAAAAGTAAATGAAGGCATGGGTAAGAGTTGTTTTGTGCAGTAGATGTAAAATATATTTGAATTATTGGCTGAGAATGGAGATATTAGATATTGCTGGGCATATAATGTGAAAATAAAGTGAATGAATTATTCACTGTGGAATAAAAGATTTTGTTGAAAGGTGAAATTGTGAAGTGTAACCACAAAAAAATAGGGGCAAAAATAAAAGGCTTTCACGGGAGAAAATTATTTTTATCTACATGGGTAAAAATGAACAATGGAGATGCATATTTTCATGGGTAGGTGAATTCTCCATTGAAGAATCAAAATGTGAATGAAGGAAAATGCAGAGGCAAAGTTGGTTGATGTAAAGGAAGAGAGAAGAGAGAGGATTTTAAATTTTCTTGTTGTAGATTAACAGAGATGAAGCTGCTAGGTGTTTTCTATAGATTTATTTTAGGGTTGCTCATGTTTCTTATATTTTTCTTTATCTTTTCATTCTCTACTCATTGCAAGGGGTTCCATTTTCTGAAAAGTTCTACGAAGTAGGAAAAAGCTTTGGGTAAATTCTAAAGCTAGGGTAAATAATAACTGTTAGTTATTAATCTGGAGTGAACTATTGTATTCTAAATTGAACTTCATGTTTATATTTTATTTTGTGACTGTCTCCATGGCTGAAATGTAATACTCCTTTGAATTCAATAATCAAAGATTACATGGGTTTTTTCATGCACATTTGTTGCATTTGAGTTACATATGTTATTGTCTTTTGTTCATTGAATAATGTAATTTCTTTAATGAATTTTAGTTGCATTTGTTATTGCCTATTGTTCAAGTGATAATGTAATTGCTTCAACAATTGTAACATGAGTGTTGTGTTTCCAGATGGATTTGTAAGAATGGTTATCTAATAAAGCTTTAGTGGTCTTGTTATCATAATGTGATAACATTTTCAAAGATCTTCAAAACACATTTAACACTATAGAATGAAGTGCTGGTTATATGACTTTGTAGCCCTCTTCTTGCAGGCATTGGGCAATCCTTATGCATCTTTTGTTTTCAGTTTGGTCGCAAATTATTAAATCAAAAAGCATTTCAATTTTTTTTCTGAGTTATTTGTATTTTCCATGTTCTCCATGCTGATTGATGAAATTCACCCAATGTCTTAGCCAATGTTGAGCGATATTTTATGTTCCTCAGCATATTCTTGTGAGAGCATCATCTGTTAAGCAATACCATGCTAAGTGTGTGTCTAAATCTTTAGGTGTTGCTAAAGGGTCACCCCCTAGGTCCTATAGGGCTTGAAGTGTAGGGGAAATGTGTTCCAATCTCATTTCCTGTCAGTTGGCCAAATCCTACACTAGGTCTAAACATGAAGTGTGGCTTACTTCTAGGATTTAGTGGATTTGTTAATTTGGAGAACCAACAAGACCAAGTATTTATGTGATGCTTAAGTTGGGGTTTAATTTAGTATTGTGATTTTAATGGTGATAGAAGAGAGATATTGTATCAGATATTGCTTTAAATTTATTTAAAGGGGATATAGCATTATGGAGATTGTATTAGACAAGTATTCTAGATTTAATTTTTATACTTGAAGAATGAAAATTTAAATGCAACTAATGAATACAAATTTATGGGGAATGGTAAGAAAAAAATAAAACCCACCTATAGATGCAAATAAGTTAGTGGATTGAAATATAGTAGAGATGATAAAGCCAAATCTATTATCAATGTTGCTCTTTTTGACTTTGAATTACATCATATAGATTTAAAAAAATCATCAATAGAAATTTTAGATGATTTGAATAAATTATTTGGAGCAAAAGAATTGAATGCACAAAGTTTTCTTTAAAAATTCAATTATTCAGGTTCAAAATAGAAGATGGAATCAAAATGTTAAATCATATAAGTAATTTGAGGTCTCTCACTAGGAAACTAGCATAAGTCAAAACTCCAATAGATGATGACGATGATAGAGCTATATTGTTAAATAGTTTTCCTTCAAAAATATAATAATGTTATTTTTACACTCAGTCAAATAACTTCTCAAAACTTAGAAGATATGATTTCAGCCCTTTTATCAAAAGAAAAGAGGACAAATATAGAATATACAAAAGGTGGTTCTCAATTGGAGAATGCATTATACTCGAAAAACAATAATAAAAGTTCAGGTACAAATAAAGTATAAATTAAATGTTTTTATTGTAAGAAAAAGGGTCACACAACTTGGTCTTATAGAACTTGAGCTAGTGATGTTCTTAAAAGAAAACTCAAAGGTCAATCAAATGAAGGTAACTTAGTTTGTATTGAGGATGAGGATGAGGATCCACTAGATGATGATTTCGTTGATATTACTAAGAATGGATTCATACTTTGAGCCATCACAATGGAAGCTAGTGGCACCAGAGGATGAAGGAATTTCCATCATCTCAAGTTTGCTTCTCACTTTGAGATGGTTCTTTGTATGAGAAGTTGGTAAGTGCAAGAAGTTGGTTCCACGAAGAGGGGAAGTTTTGGCCAAAAAATACCAAAAGGAGTGGGATCTTGAGCCTTATATTGGGATCTCATTCCTAAATGGGTATTCATTCTAAAAAAATTGAAATACGAACTAGATTTTTGATTTGGTTTTAGGCTTGGGAAAGGTTTGGTAACCCAACCCTTAACCTTTGACTTGCAACTAAAAAACTAAGACAATGTCAAGAGAAATATCTAACTTTGGCAATATAGTTGATGGTTTTTTTTTTCTTTTCCTAAATGGTTTATGAGATTAAAACTCATTATAAATTATGATGTCTAGTTTTTAAATATGTAATTTTTTTAATGATTGGATTATTTTTTCTATTTTTTAATTAATTTCTAAGCAAAGCCTAGTCCCTAAACTTGAAATGTCAAGCTTTTTTACTTTTTAAATAACTTTTAATCTATTAATTTTTTTGAAAAAAATATATGACATCAATCTACAATCAATTCTCTACACAATGAAAAAATTCAAAAAATGATTATTTTAGGTCAAATTATGGTGTTTGTACACATTGGTTTTCAAAAACAATAATTAAGGCCAATAAAAAATTAATAAAAAATATTCAGAAAAAAATATAAAAAATATCTTCATCAATCTTTAGTTTGTTACACATACTCCCCAAAAGGAATTAGAAAAATGCTTTTATTTAGGTCAAATTATGGTGTTCGTACACGTGCATGGTATGGTGCTAAAATAGTGACTTTTAAAAAATGGTTTTAATACATTCCTATTAAAAACTAATTTGTATCATCTGGGTAGTAGAATAAATTACAAATTTGGAAACTAGACTCAAAATACTAAATTTCATATTACCAACCTTTTTCTTAAATTCAACGTGTAAGTGCTTCAAATTTCCAGTCCAACTCTGATAAATTCTAAAAAATAGGAAAAACACTTCCACCTTTTGAGCTTTTTGTGGATCCAATTTCTTGCATCATCCCAAGCATTTTTCTTTCTTGCTTGCTTTCCTTGTTGATGTAGATGGATTCCAAGTACAAAGATTGTGAACTTTGATTTGTGGAGATACGTGTAAGATATTTGATGTTGATCTCAATATGGATTGTTGTCCACTGAGTTTACAAGATTGATCAAGAATTATACCCTTTCGAGGGTCATCAAAGAACTTGATGGAGCTCTATGGTAGCTCAATATAGATTGTTGTTGAATAATTTGAGCAATGACAAAGCTCCATCAAGTTGCTCAATCATAATTGTTGTAGGAATGAGGGTTTCATATATTTAGGTTTGTTAGAGTTTTTTTAATAAGGGAGGTAGCTAACTATGTTTTCTAACTTTTGGTTGTTTCAAGAGTATGATGGTCTAGCCAGAGAAAAATATTATGGAGATAGTGCTAGATGATGTTGAATAATTAAGATTTTGGGATAAATGTTATAGTTCTTCACTCCCAAAGCTATAGTTAATGTCATCAAGGATATAGATGAAAATTGAAATGTTGGAGGTAGTTGTTTGTCATTATTTTTTATCTTGAATTTTATATATTTTTGTGGTTGTTTTATTTGATCAAGCTACACATAAAGTAAAAGATAACTTATATAATTTATTTTTGACATAATTTGAGTGTGGTTGTGTCACTTTAGTCTTTTACTAATGATTTATTCATGATTTGGATAACTAGAAAATAGGGTATTTTGAGTTAAAGCTTGTACATTTATAGAAATATGACTGCATCAATAACAATCCATTTCACATTCATCATTAATAATCTAGACCTCAAATACGCCAATATCTTAAATCACTTTAACTTTCTAATGGAGACATGTTAAAATTTTCATAGAAATTTAACTTCCAATTTAGGAGTTTAAAAGGTGTGAAATAATATTAAACCTTAAATAAATACTATCCCTATCATTTTTATCCAAAAATAATCATCATGTTTTTGTTTAAGATTTTTCTTACTTTAGGAAACAATTGCTCTTAAATTTACTATTGTTAGCTTGTGGCTATAATTTTTCTTTGCCATTTTCATTCTTATGAAGAACATAAATTATAAAAATGCAACTTCATTTAAGATCAATTCACTAAAATATTATAATATAAGTTATGATCTCAACTATATAATTTAAATAACTTTAATTTTATTAGAGCAAGCTTTTGGATTGAATTGTATATGTTTTTTGATCGACATTTGAGATCACACTCAACGATTCATCATTAGTGATCACTTTCTTCTTCCTGATGATGGATCATTGAGTGTGATCCAAAATCTTGTTCTAATCAGTTCCATGGACTATGGAAAAATTATGCTTACTATAACTTTAATCTTTTAATTACATCAAGAGGTGTAACCTAGAGTGACAACACGGGATGAGTGAAATGCATGTTAACAAAAATATATTAAATTAAATTAAATAAATAAATAGCTAACACATGAAATGATAATAAAAAGACACGGTTCATAAAGTTTCAAGTGAATGGAAAAAAGTGAGTAAATAATATTTATAGATATAGATCAAAAACCACAAGTCATATATGTCTTAATTAATCTATAAAAAGTAATGTTATACTATGTTTATAGTACATAAAATATAATAAAAAAATAAAGAATGGATAACTAATGAAATAAAAATAAAAAAATATTTTAAATAGGAATAAATTAAGCCAAACAATTAAGCAATAGTTTATAAACTATAGAAATATATAGATTGATAGACTTAATAAATTTATTTTTTTCTCTTACAAATATTTAAATGACTTAGAATAAATAACAATTTATTTATTTATATAATTTAATTATTTATTAGATTATACTAATTAATTATTAAAAGGTTAGAGATAAAAATTAATATATTGTATTTATATACAATATATTGTATTGTATAAATTATATATATTTAATTAAATACTAGCATAAATATCTTAAAACATCTAACACCGAGAGATATCAGTCTCGAGACACTTGCTCAACTACATAATTTAAATGAATTTAATCTTTTAATCATATTCAATTGTTTAAAAATCATATATCATAAATTTAATCAAAATAGTTAAAATATAGACATTGTATTAAGTGAAAAATACATCTCAATGTGAAAAATTATAGTGTACATAATTTTACCTCCATTATTTATACATAGTAATTCAAATTCAAATTAAATTTAGAATAATTATATTATCATTAAAATGATACACTCTCAAATATTTTATAATTTTGACCTGATATTTTATTCGTATCATAATATTTTTTATTATATTAAATTAGGTGAAACTAAAGCTTCTAATTTGTGACTACACAAAACATCCTTATACTCTTGTAAATATATAAGTGTGTAATGAATTGATGCCAAATTATGTATTCAAACATGGAGTTCTCCCATGCAATGACCAGAACCAAATATTAAAAAGCAGAGCTGAAGCAAGCTAAAAAGCTTCATGCAAGTATTGTAGCGGACTTAGGCCATCAACCATCCACTTCAAGAGCTAAAACAAGGGAACCAACTCTTTCTAGATCTATATCAACTGGGTACAATGCTAGCAACCTACCAAAGAAAACAAAAATAGAAAATGAGCACCTACGTGTGCATCATCCCAACAAAGTTATTGTTATTAGCTCAGATGAGTCGGAGGAGTATACCCCACTTGCTCCAAACTAAAAGTTAAATGTGCTATAAAATTTCTATTCAACTTATGACTATGTGTTAAACCTTACACTCTTGTAAATATATGAGTGTGTAATGCATTGATGCCAAATTATGTATTAAAACATGGAGTTTAGTGGAAGATTAAAACTAATTTAAAACTTTAATTCAAACTATGATGGAATGTAACATAGGAATTGAACTTGATCCATAAATGGGTGAACAACCCAATCACACATCTTATGAAATTATATTTACATGGTCATGTGATTCAACTATACATTTTGAAACAAGAAAGAACCCAATTACACGATGTTTTTATGGTTTCCTAAAAATATATTATCAAAAACACAAAACAATAAAAGACGCATAATGGATTTTTGCAAGTACATGTTTCAAACCCTTGGCTAATTCATCCATTCATTGTTTCATTTATTAGTATTTGTACCATTTATTAGTGTTGCTATGTGTATTAGGCATTTGAAGCACTTCTGTCATTTGAAACCCTTGGATAATTCATCCATAATTTGTTTAATTTATTAGTACCTTTTGTTGTTTCATTTATTGGTGTTGTTATGTGTTTTAGGAATTTAGAGCACTCTTATCATTTATATCCATAGACAACCAGCTTTCTACGTTAGAAGAACTTTAATACCAGGTACTTGATTACACATCATATACTCCTCTTACACTAAATTTGAAATTTCGTAAAATACTTGTATCATTTATTAGTGTTGTTATGTGTTTTAGGCATTTGGAGAACTTCTATCATCTAGAACTACAAAAAAAGAAACTTTGTACATTAAGAGAACTAAAATTCTAGGTACTTAATTGACTTCATGTACTCCTCTTACACTAAATTTGAATTTTTCGTTAAATACTTGTAGCAATATTTTTAAGATTTCCACTATGATCAAAATTCGCATAATTATTATCTATATTCTTGTGAATGTGGCATATATATGAAATAATAATACATACTATTTGTTTAAAACAATTAAAATTAGGAAAAAAAAAAAAATCAAACTCACATTTATGAGTGCATTTATTGTTTCATTTATTAATAGGTTGTCTTGTTTCAAAAATTTGTAGCACTGCTATCATCTCTATCTACAACAACCACCCTCCTACATTAGGATAACTCTTATACCAAGTAATCGCTTACTTCTTGTACTTGTAGTCTTGTCAGCTTTAACAAGTTACTTCATGCACAATTTAGCTTCAAGAGTCAATTTTGCATCATACAAAATTAAGCATCAACCTAGGATAATGCATATCTTTATAACTTGTTACTTATTTATTAGTCTCATTTGTTGTTTAGATAATGGCTAGCCAAAATGAATCTTCTTCAATCGAACCATTAGTCACAAAGCTACAAGCCTCTGAGGAGTCAACTAATATAAACACATATATGAAAACTCCAATTGATATGTTGTACTCATCAATTCTAGCCCATTCAGAACAAATAATTCGAGAACTGCATGACGCTACACTTCTTGCACAAGTAGTTGAATTCCAATAAATTGATGACATTGAATACATTGCTGTGAAAATTCATAAAACATGTCGCAAAGTTGCAGGATTTTCTAGTTTCTTAAGAGAACTCTTTTATGATGAGCAATACAAACAGGGATCTGCAAAATTTATCATTGAACAATTTCTCTTGTACTTGTATGATAATTAGAATAGACAAATATGAACCATAAAGAGATTTCTTTCATGGTTGGTCGAATCTTATGAACATAATTTTGATGTAGACTTTCATGTCTATTTTGGTAAAAAAATTGTTCATATGTTTTGTATGTAGCTAGCAACTATCGTTGGTGTTCATATGTTTTGTATGTAGCTAGCAACTATCGTTGGCATACTCTTACAAACAATATTTTGATATAGACATTGATGTTTATTTTTTGAAAAAGACTATTCATATGTTTTTGATGTATGTGGCCTACTTGATATGTAAATAGTTAAAACTATTCTATTTGAAATGTGTTGTACATATTTCTATCTATTTCAATAGTTCAATGTATATTTCAAATTACATTGAACAACAAAGTCAAATAACGACTAGATTCTTGAATGTGCATCTAAAATATCCAATTAGAGGAAAATAAACCTTAGAAATAATATCCATCAAAAATAACATCAAAACTATCTCAACAACAACTCCTTGACTTCTATTATATTTGTGTTTTGGTAGGACAAGGTGAAAAAAACGTATTTGTAAAACCAAAAGAAAAACCCAAACCATCACCGAATACAAGTGGTTAGTTCCAAGCACCTTGTTGGGAAATACATGTACCACAAACAAATTATTGATAGTTACAACATACATTCTATATCAGTGATGTTTATTTGGTACATATGTATGATATCTACATTATTTTGCAACAGGGATGCATCATGCAAAACACGAAGGTTGTAAAAGAGTTGTTCCTATAAGAGCATTAAACCCTTACGATGGAAAAATTTTCAGCTTCAACCTTCTTGACTCTGATGGTGATGAAATCAAAGCAACGTGTTTCAATGCTATAGTAGAACTTTTTTATTATTGTATAAAGATTAGGAAATTTTTTCTCATTTCCAATGAAACATTGAAGCCATCAAATAAGAAATTTTGCAATTTAAATAATGATTGGGAAATCATTTTGGACAACAATTACATAGTGGAAATTTGCTTAGATGAGAACACATAGATACCACAGTTGAAGTTCAACTTTAGACCAATAAGTGAAATTAAAGAAATGGAAAATAATACAATTGTTGACATCATAGGTATAGTCTTATCAATCAATGAAGCAAATATGATCTTAAAAAGGAATGGTACACAAACGTAGAAACAAACTCTACAAATCAAATATATGTCAGGTGCCAAAATAGATTTCACAATGTGGGGTGATTTTTGTAATAACGAAGGTTTCAAACTTCAAGACATATGTACTGCAGGGGAATTTCCAATACTCGTCACAAAAGCTGCATGAATTAGTGATTATGGAGACAAGTCTATATGAACCATTCCAACAACCCAGCTACATATAAATCCTCAGATACTAGAGACCAACCAATTGAGATCATGGTTTGATAATCAAGGAAAAACTCTCATTTTCTAGTCTCTAACAAAGAACTCCTTATTTGTTCGAGAAGAATTGAAATTGAAAAATATTGCAGAAATTAATAGATACAAAGCTGATATTGCTAGCAACAATCAATATATGTTCATAAAAGCAACATTGTGCTTCATAAAATAGGAAATTTTTTGTTACAAAACTTTCCCCATGGAAATTAGTGGTAAGAAATGCAAGAAAAAGGTGAAAAGAACAGAAAATGGTGAATGGAATTGTCAAACAAGTAAAAATACTTTTCATGATTGTGATTATAGATATTTGTTGCAATGCAAATTAGAAGACCACACTGGCTCAACATGAGTGACTACTTTTAAAAAATTAGTTGAAGGAATTATGGGCATCCCGACAAATGAACTGAATAGTATGAAACACATAGGCGACGATCAAACAAAGTTTGAAGAAACAATACAAAAAAGACTTCCAAAAATATTCCTTCTTACTGCATGTTAAAGAAGAAACTTACAATGATGAAAAGAGAATAAAAAACACAGTCATTAGAACTAAGAAATTTGATTACTCAACTGAAAGTAATGCTTTTCTTGCTTTAATAACGAATGTGTAAATTTCATAGACTTTCTCCAACATTGGTATACAAACCATCCATGTAAAAAAGCAGTACACTTATTTCTTCAAAGATTGTAAATAATATTATCTATTGCCATACTATATGTACGTAAATTTCTTTGACTAAAGAAAAAATATACAAGCATACTTTCTTCAAATCTTATATTTCTTCTTTATTCTTCAATATACCAAGTTTTTTAACTTTACAATTTTGTGAATATGTAGCTATTTGTAATGCCCATCATGCAAACCCCAGAGAACAAACATTGCAACCAATTTTTTTTTAAATAATACAAAGTAACATACAACTAAACATTAAAACACATTTACATTGCACCTTACATTTTAACATTAAATCCCCTGGGGCACGCGAGGTTACTTCGCAAACACAACTATTAACAAAAGTAAAAGATAATACCAAACAACTTATCCAATAACATTACATTAACCATTTATAAAAGTAAATCCTTGAACCAAGAGTGAAAGTATCACTACATCACATATTACAATCATAAATAATCTCTTACAATAACATTACAAAGGATCCTAATTATTACATCATCGTTTAAAAATTACATTACATGATCTGGATAAATGAATTACAATAAATTTCCCATACATGTGGGATGATACAACGTACAGTAACATCTAAATTGCAAAGTGAATAACTGGTACGAGCTCCAACTGAAGGAATGTTGAGAAGAAAGGATGTTGATGGGGAACCCAACGGGTGCGGAGCACGTTCCACCCAACCACGTGGGTTATAAATAACCCACCCCCCATGCTCAGAGGTGACAAGGAAGTAATCATGACCATGATAGCCAAAACCAACTCCAATAAAACAACATAATGCAAAACTCAAATACAACTTCAAGGATTACAATGGCATAAACAACAACATCCAAGAGACAACATAATAACATAAATACATGAAACTCATCACAATTAACCAAGGCAATAGCCATTAACCAAGTCACCAAAGAACAATCACGAAACATTTCCAAATGAAACTGAGACAATAAATAGAATACAATTCTAGAGGCAACAAGAAATAAGGCACAAGGGTGTCTAGTGGAGAGTGTCATCGCATAGCTCTCATGGGTTATCCTTGCCCTTCCTCCAAATTGAGGCATCAACCCCCATCTATGGATATCCTGGCCCTTCCTCCTACTTGAGGCATCGGCACCATAGGGTAGCTCATGCAGAGCCGTTAACCTCTCATAAGGACGAGGTTACGACTTTGCCGACCATAGCCTTCTCAGCCTATCATTAGTTTGCGATAGCCCTAATGCATAGACAAGGTATCCAATTATTATCTTATGTGTTTTACTACCCATCCCCCTATGTTCTATTATTAGGTTTTCACTTGTTACACTACTCTTACGTGGGTTATCCTGATCTCTTCCTCCTTTCGAGGCACTAGCCCCCACGAAGAGCCACTCTCCCAAAATATCCCAAAATATAAACCAAACAAGGCAAGGGTTGTACCATAACGAATAAAGCATATAACTCAAAACAAGGACATGCGAGGCATTACCCATCTCGCGATAACTCATAACCAAAATCTCAACAATCTTGTACAACCCTTCCAAAACATAATAATATCATTTTCTTGCAATCACAAGAGTACATAAAACGAGGATAAATATTCAACAGTAAAAAATACGCCTCTGGAATACTAAGGATCACAACCACCAAAATTTGGGTTCACAAGATTGACAGGGTTCCCCCATTACCAAGATCAAAATGATAACTCGGGGAAAACAAAGGAGTCAAGCAGACTTAGAAAATAGAGCAACGGAATAATTTCCACACAAAGTTAAAATAATTCTCTCAATTACTTTACTAAGACTCTCATTTACCTTTAACTAATTTTGTAATAATTTTCAATAAATAAAATTCCAATTTTCAATAAAATTTTACTTTTTGTAATAATCACAATGATAAATTTTTCATGCTAAAATGAAATTGATGTATTTTAATATATATATTTTAAATATATATATATATACATTTCAAAAGAAATATATTTCATAAAATATATATATATATAATCTAAATTTAAAGAAAAGTACACTTATATATATAAGTATATAAAAACTATATAAAACAAATTTGGCCAAATGAAAAGGCCGTCGGCAGTACTGGTACTGTGCACAACAGTCATTATGACTGTTGCCCGCAGCAGTCATAATGACTGTTGTGTGTAGTCCATAGAACTGCGCCGAATGTACGGGAAGAGAGGGGTGCGGCCATAGCCGTCCCTCCCACTACAAATTTAATAAAAAAAAATTTAAATTTAATTCTATACTATTTTTTTATAAAATAATTTTTCTTTTTTTTTAAAGAAAACAAACATGTACCCTATATGGGTAGATGGCACGGAACACTAAAATTTTGAATCTCAATTCCTTTAACAATAATAAATAAATAAATTTATAAATATAAATATGTATTTTATATAATATATATACATATATTTCACAAAATCAATTTATGTAGGAGGATTGGTTAACATACAGATATAAGCACAATATATTTTAAATATATATTTATACATAAGAGTATATAGTCAACCTTTATTTGTTTTAGAGGGAAAATACAATGTTTTCTTTCAAACCAAATCATAGACAGATTGGGCATCATCATAAAATGAATATTGTTCTCAGTTATTTCTTGAAAGAGTTTTTTTTTTTTTTTTTTAAAGTCTCATATCATTTCTTTCCTCATAGAAATCATAGTTAACTATTTTTACTTTTCTTTGAATCAGAAATTTAAGAACAAGAGATTGAAACCTGTAGTCCCACACTGTTGAAATTTTCGATGAAGTTTCACTTGATCTCGATAGCTTCTTCGCAGCGCTCCCATTCCTTCTTCAGAATCACTTCTCCAGAGCACCGTGCTCAATTTCAAGTCTAATATTTTATTTAGAAAACCCTCTCTAGAATAATGCAAGCAAAAGAATGAAATAACTTTCCAAAAAACTTTAGAAGATTCAACAATACAGAACAATTATTTTGTGCAACTTTGTCCCAAAATCCTCCTCTCCATCAAAACTCACAATTATGCAATTAAATAAAAGATACCTCTTTTCTTTTTCGAAAACTCTAAAAATCCAATATAAAAGAAATTATCTATTTTAAATCAATCTTTTCAGCCAACACTTAATTCTCATTCATCTTTTTATCTTTTCTATTCTTTTATTTATTTCTTTTTCCATTTATCAATACTTTTTGTTTTAAATCTACTTTTGCAAGCTTTACTTGCTATGCACATAATTTAATTTATTTAATTAATTAATTTTATAATTATTTTCAACAAGATAATTAAATTAAATTAACAAAACACAATCTAATATTTAATTAACATTTAACTAAAACACATGACTTTTAAAATATAACTTTTAAACATTTTAATACAGATTAATCCCACACAAATATAAACATTTATTGCCACCATTTAATTAAATAAATCACAACATATAAAATGCCAATGTAAAATAAATACGAACGAGACACTCACATAAAACACAATAATGAATTACATAAATGACAAACACAACGACGCACAATACCATTCAATCAGGACGGTTTGACAACATGGGACAGGGTGACTTCCTTGTCATCTATGTTTCAACATTATGCCGTTGGGTTATTGGTGCTCACCCTTTCCTGCCAAAGCAGGTGGAATCGAGACTCTGTACCTGCAATCCCTGCATCCAAACAAGGTTGTGTACATGTACATATATATATAAAATCCAAGCATTACATTTTGAGAAGGAATTGTAGCGTAGCAGGGCACTCGCGAACGAGTGATGTTGCACTGTCCTTTCATCACATCTATTCTAACATTTATAATATAAATGATGAAATAACATTTCTAACTAACTGATCACATCATAACATAATTTACTAAATCACTGCATCATAATATATTTCTGAAATCAAATTAAACATCATAGAATCAATGTAATCATAATGTCATCAACTGAAGTAACATAATCCTCAATCAATCTAAACTAACCAATCCATCAAACCAAACCATAAGGAGTACAATCACAGTCACGAAGTATCAAACCAAAGCATAGAAAGAAAACAAGTCTAAACAGTAACAGGAGGGGTATTACACTATTTCTTTGTTGTGTATATGCCTTTTTCAAAAAAAATTATGAAATTATCATGTTTGTAAACAAACATTTTCCAATACGATAGACTTTATTACTAATATGTACTAGCAAACATAATTGGTTATGTCATGTGGCATATATATGACATGTCAAATGAACAATAACATAGAATTTTCTACAATTTTTTGATACACTACGAAACATGAAATTTGAAAATTTTGATTTTCACTTTAGCTATGGGTCACCCAAAGAGGCAATTTGAATCAAAAGAACAAAGGAAAGAATATCAAATACAATACTACAGAGAATATCGTAAATGAAAAAAGGGAGAAAATGATAGATGCAAGAATCAAAGAGCAAAGAAGGAAAAATAGAGAAGCAAAAAGAGCAAGAAATGCAAGACAAAGACAAAGAGTAAATGAACAAATATATTCACAAAGCACATAGGATGGAAATTCAAACATATCAAATCCAAATGGATTACTTGCCACAAACTTGAAAGAAATGAAATTAGCATTTCGTAATCAGTTAGACTCCTACCAATCACCAACAGTTTGTTACATTTGCGAAGAAAGCTACATTGGAATAAAAGTAATAACCACTTTAGAAGGTAGTATATGCACAAGATGTAAACAAGAGAAAGGAATAAACTGATTCTCGACAATGAATAATATGAATCCAGGAGACCAACCAATTGAACTAAAAAATATTACACAAGTAGAAGAAACATTGATTGCACGTGTCAACCCAATTATACAAGTCACTCATGCAAGGGGTCGTCAACATAAATGTAGAGGACACAAAATCAGCTTCCCTTAGAAAATTGAACAACTATCAAAGACGTTGCCACACTATATTGCAGAATTACCAATCATTATAGTAAGGAAAAAAGATTAGCGTGAGACAAATTACCACTTCACAGTGAATAAAGACCGTGTTTATCAAGCACTGAAGTATAAAATTAACCATGAAAATTTTTACTCAGATTTCAACATCAATGAAAATGATCTTGATAGTTTAAGTGGGAACCTTGAGCAAAATATTTTTGACTGGCTTAACACCGTTCAAATATAATCTCAATCTAATACAAATGTTACAAAACATGCCAGCCAAATTATTGAGGATATTGACTAAAACATTATTTAACACATTTCATCGATGGTTTTCCAACCACCAAATTTACAAAAGGATATGGACTTGATTCATGCATGGGTCAACAACCCAAACACAAATTCTATGACATTAATGGATTGGCCAACAATTGGGGAATCTCCAATAAATGAATATGGTACTGTGGGATTATTTGATATGGCTTTTCCAACATTGTTCCTAACTGGAATATGTAACTAGTTAGAAGCACGCATTAGGCAAGTACACTTGCATGAATATTTTAGACATCTATGTCGTTATAAAGATAGTCAATTTGGTATACACCCAAGGTTTCGATATTACATGGAAAATATGATAATGAGACATTGTGTGCAAACATCAGCTACAATTTTTATAAAAATAAATCTTCATGACATGCCTATTACAATCAATGAACTTCGTGAACATCTAAATAGTACGCCACAATCATAAATTGCAGATAGAATAATGTGCTTTGGAACTTCACTCAAAGGTACAAGGTCATATTGGACAAAATGTTGGGAAAAATTAATAGACATGCTACATCAAATTGGTACACCCATCATTTTTTTTACATTAAGTGCAACATACTTATATTGGCTAGACTTACATGCACTCATGCCAGGGACATCACCAATAACACCAAGAGAAGCAGATCGTTGGCAAAAAAAAAATGTGGTTGACTACCCTCATATAGTTGCATAGTACATGCACTTATGATATTCCCAATTTAGACAAGAAATCCTCCAAAAATGAATGAATGTTCAAGACTATTGGTGCAAATATGAGTGGCAACACAAAGGATCGACACATGTCCATGGATTTCTATGGAACAACAGAACACCAAACATGGATACTATTGATTCGTCAAATGAATAAGAACAAATTATTGCACAAAACTATTTCAACTTAAATTTCCATGCATGGAACCCTAGACATGAAACTATAGATCATCATCAACAGGTACTACCCCACTTGCCGTTTTCAATACCCCAATTATCTATCTTATCACTCTAAAAATTGTATATCAAATTAATCGATCAAAACTAAAATTTTAGGCATACCACATATGTGATATCAATCCATGTATTAAAGACACAAGACAACTACAAGTCATTGATCTCCACCAGGGCTACGATGAACTAGCTAACACAGTCCAAAGACACACAATGTGTAGAGAAGGAGAATGTCTATGGAAACAAAGAGGGAAAATGATTTGCAGGTAAACATATTTCCACACATGAGAAAAAAATAGAATCAAACAACTTCTCTAATCCATTATTTTCATTAACATGGTTAAATTTGACTTCACTTATATGTACAATGCTTCATGGCCTCTAAAGTTGCAAGGAGGAAAATTATATGAAGATACAAAAATTGGCGAAATTTTTTTTGACCCTACCAAAAGTGATGATCAACTCTTGATTCACACAATCAGTACATCCTACAATTATGGGGAGAAAATATAGATTGGAAACCTATCCTATCAAAACATGCTATCATAAAATATATTGCTAAGTATGTAGCCAAGTCAGAAAAAAGCTCTGAAACATACCAAGAAGTGTTAATACATTTAATAGACATAGAAAATCCAGATGATTTAGCTACAAAATTTTATAGAAAACTACTAATAGAAACAATAATAGAAAGGGATTTTGGAGCTCAAGAAACAAGCCATCTATTACTAGAACTTCCACTTGTTCAAAGCAATAGATGATTTATCACTTTGAATGTATCAACTGAAGTATTCAAATATGTCAGATTGCAATTAGAAACTAACAATGAAATCAAACAATCTCTTTCATTGATGCATATAGAAATAGGCCCCATTCTATGGAATCAATATCTCTTATTGAAGTGGAAAGATCTTGTATATATAATCCAAATCACAAAACATAAAATAAATGGAATGCAAGGAAAATGAAAGCTATTGTTAGAGTATTCCCAAGATTCATATCAATTACTCCACATGACTCAGAAAGATGGTGTGATTATTATTTTTCAAAATTGCTACTATACAAACAATTTCATGATATGGAAGGGACATTGGTCATAACAATGATGTAATAATTGCATGTTGGTCAAAATTTCAATATAATCAATGGCATGTTGAATGTAGAATTGAGACTGACATAATTGAAGATAATACAAAATCTCAAAGTGATAACAATGAATTCACCACAGATTCTACAATCGAGAATGAATGGGAAATTCTATCTAGGCTTCATGAAGGTCAAACTCTACAAATATCAAAAATAGACATGCTAGGAAGGAGAGATTTTGACAAGCAAGCCAACTCGTCTAATAATTTTCATGGTGAATAGTACACATATGAAGCAGTCAATTTCATAACCACCACAAAAATCAATAGTTGTCTTATGCAAAATGGTCTACAACAATCAACCAAATATGAAAATCTCAGCAAGAAACAAGCAAAAGCAATAAATATGATAATTTCACACTAAAAAAGAAACAAACATGAATCTCCTCTTCTCATGATAATTCAAGGCACAAAAGGAACAAGAAAGTCATATGTGATAGGTGTCATATTCAAAATCCTTCAAGATGCTTCATCAACAAATAAATATCTGCTACTTCTACTTGCACCAACAGGAGTTGCGGCATACAATATAGGAGCATCAACTATTCATTCAAAATTAAAAATAACACCCAATGATTTCAAACAATTGGAAGGATCCAAATTAACAAGCTTTCAAGAACAATCATCACATATTAGATACATATTGATTGATTAAATGAGCTTCATTGGTGCAAAGTTGTTCGAAAACATCGATTCTTGACTACGCCAAGCCTTCCCTCAAAATGCAAATCAACCTTTTATAGGTATAACTCACACAAATTTGCACCATATAATTTGATTTGCGTTAGCAAATTCAATATCTATTGCACAATCACTCAAAGATTATATATTTAAATTTAACACTTATCCGCTACTTACAGGAATATCAATGATCTTGGTTAGAGATCTAGGACAATTACCTCCTATTAACAATATACCACCCTATTAAAGCAATAGATGAGTAAAGATCCTATGGGAAGAATTCAAAATTATAATTACTTTAGAAGTATTTAGACAACATGGGTCCAACAATCAACAACAATGCTTCCATCAACTTCTAACAAATATAATGGATGCAAACCCTACAGTTGATGACTAGAATTTACTAATGACACGATCTACTGAAAAATTAGATCGAGAAATAAATGAAGAATTTGACAATAATGTACATTTATTTTCCACAAATGAAAATTTTCATGCCCATAATTGAAGGAAATTACACTCCTTGAAAATCCAATTGCGCGAAGCATAAAAACTAAAAATGGAAGTTTCAATGCAACTAAAGGATATATAGAAGATGAATCCGATATTGAAATATTGTTAAGCAAAAATACAAAAGTTATGTTAACATCAAACTTGTGGATAGAAGTGGGCCTTGTTAATGGAGCTTTGGGTATTGTCCAATAAATTTTATATTGCCCAGGAGCAACCCCCAAAACCACTAGCTTATGTATTGGTGAAATTTCATAGCTACGTAGGGAATCCATTTTATAAACAACATCCTTCTACTATTCCAATCACACCAACTCAGAGAAACAACTCCGTGTAAATACCATTGTGATTGGCTTGGGCTCTAACAATACACAAATCAGAAGGCTTGACTCCCAAAAAAGCTACAACAGATATTGGATCAAAAGAAAGACCAAGGTTAACATTTGTGGCAATGTCCCGTGTCAGCTCTTTAAACAACCTACGTATAGAGCTCCCATTCACATATGACAGATATGAAAAATTAAGGATAGGAAAGCAAATATCTAACAGAAAAGTAGAAGAACAAAGGCTTCAAGCTTTGGAATATAACACATGTACATAATCCCACAAAATGCATTCCTAAATCACTTATACAAGCCAAATCTTAACAAGAAAATGTTTGACAAGCCTACCATTGTACTAAATGTTTGAAATTTGTATTAAATACTCTAGAATTAATTTATATGTACTGTAATACTACAAGATTATGATATTGCAAAATTCAAGATGAATGATGTAGATATTTCTCCCAAGCTATAGATTAAGCTATGAACTCACACAATTTGGTCTATTTCATACCATTTATAAATTGGAAAGTTTAAAAATGAAATTTATGTAAACCTTTTCGCATAATACAGTGAATGATTATGACACTCTTATTGTATATGATAATATAATCCAATGAAAATATAGTGAATGATGATGGCACTCTTATTGTATATGATATTGTAACTAAAGAAAATATTATAAAAAAAATATAAATATAAATATTAATGTCATTTTGGATTCCTACAATCGATATCTCTCCATTTTCTATATAGCCTATGTAATAGGTTAGATATGCTAGTCTTATCCTCAACCCTAGGAAAGAATTTGGCACTTACTAAAGTCAGCTCAAATAGGTGAATTGGGATCCAAACTATCTAGATTTCAAAAGATGCGATTAATTTGGTAAGCTCAAAAGATTCAGCTTGGCTACTGTAGCCAATTTGACTTTACGACATACAAATAAAGTCGGGCATTTGATTGGAAGAATGCTTTTTTCCATATTTTTCCCACCGTGGGTCATTAACCATCCTTTGTGTGTAGGTCCTAGGAAGAAAATGCATTGACAAAACAATTTCAAGACAAGTTGTATTGCCCCATTCATTCCAAAAAATTCTAGCCATCGTGCCTTGTGCAGGTCTCTTTCACCCAACCTTCTTCAGTTTATCCTTGATTAAATGCAACTGCTATTAGCTATCCACATTATAGATAGCCATACCATAACATCTTTGTAAGAAAGCCTCAATGCAAAATTTATGGCCCGAAAGTACTTGAGTCATCATTTCACTAGACCATGTTTTAAACTATAGAAACTATCCCTATTGGCAACTCAAGGGAAGACAACTGAGAGGGGGGTGAATCAATTGTCACCGAATGTTTTAAAATTATTCAACTTATTAACCTTATTTTCAGATTTGATCATTAATCATAAAAGCATAAATGAACAACACATCAGAAGCACACATAACACCAAGATTTTTATGTGGAAACTCTATTAGGGGAAAAAGCACAATGGAGATCAGTCCACAAGATTATACCTTGTTAAAAGTATAAGAAAATATGAATGGGGAATGCACATGCATTCAGGCACACTGCCTAGAGATCACTGCTCAAATACAAAGGCTTACTGCCCAAGGAAGACACACTGTCTTATAGAAAGATTTGGATTAAAACCATTTGGATTTGAATTGAGAAAATAGCATCTGCTAATTCTTGGTTACAGTTCCGGTTAAGCACATGAACACTTCTTCACTCTTCTTCACTCTTCTTCACTATCTGCTCTACCTTTGAATGATTTGAACTTTATTCAAACACATGAAACATACTCGCACACTCCTCACTATTAAATTCGAACAAAAAATCACTCTTATATATCTGCAACAAGAAATTACATCGCTATAAGTCGGCCACAAAAAGATAATAAAATAATTACAAGCAGTCAGCCCAAAACAAATAAAGATTATTCATGCGAATCAACCAAGGTTTGCCACAACATAGTGAAGACTGAAAACAACATCTCCAACATGAAAACACTTCAATTAAATTCTCCTCAAAGATCCACAACACGCTTCAAGACCTTGTTAACCAAGAACATGAAAAACATGAACACGCAAGAGAAAATATTGGATCACGAGCACAACGATCAATGCGAACATGCCACAAAGATAGAGAACAAACTAGAAAAATCCAAAAGCATCATGAAACACCAGAGAAGCATCCACATCAACTGAACTTACTGAAATCACAAAATATTCAATCAGGAACACCAACTAAAGCGACACAAAAACTATCAAAAGGAAAATCTTCATAACTCAATCAAATCTTCATGCGGATCTCTGAAATTCAACGTGGATAAACTAGAGATACTCAACAAGAAAACCTTTAGTCCACAACCTCAGAACAACAACGTACTGATCACATCGACAAAAATAACTTCACTCCACCACTGACAACCTATAACACTTTTTTATACAATTTTCTCAATATCCTCGACATATGCAGCTTCTAATGCAACAATGCTAATAGTGTTGACATCGATGACATTCACATATCAGCAACATAGCCACAACATCTAACAATCTCCCCCTTTGGCATTGATGGAAACACATGATGTGAAAAATACCATCAAAACAACTACGCTTACTCCTCCTTTTGGTTCAGACTCTTCTTTCCTCAACTCTTCTCCCCACAAGGCTCTTCTCCCCAGATAATCAATAGTTATTTTTTCACATTACTCTTCTCTCCCTTTGAAACCAATGGCAAGGATCTCTTCTATACAAGCTCTGAACCGCATATCTAAATTTCTGAACATTTGACTACTCCCCCTGAGTAGCAGCCACCACAACATCAATCCGGATCAAAATATGATCATTAAATGCATAGATTGATGCAATGCAATGCATCCTTAGTTTTGATTAGGAGGGGTAATCACCCCTAACTTCCCTCTGAGATACTCAAAAGAAAGCATCCTTAGGAAATGGCTTTGTAAAGATATCTGCAATCGACTTCTTAGTAGGAACATACTCCAATCTAATTGCCTTTTCACTTACCTTCTCTCTCAAAAAGTGAAACTTTATAGATATATGCTTGGTCTTTGAATGTAGCACAAAATTCTTAGAAATGTTAACAACACTTGAGTTATCACAGACTATAACAATAGGCTCACAATACACAACTTTGATATCCTTCAACATCTATTTCGTCCATAGTACTTGAGTACAATTATTAGTAGGAACAATGCATTTTTCCTCTGCAGTAGATAAAGAAATAGCATTCTTCTTCTTACTCAACCATGAAATTAGCTTCTTTCCCAAGAAAAATGCTCCACCACTAGTACTTTTCTTGTCATTCACATGTCCTACCCAATCAACATCAGTAAAGTCATTCAAAGTAAGATCATCATATTTAGGATACCATAGACCGAAATCAACTATCCCTTTCAAGTATCTGAAAATCCTCTTCACAACAGTCACATGAGATTATTTAGGATCAACTTGAAATCTAGCAACAATACATACAAAATTCATGATATCATGCCTAGTTTGAGTCAAATAAAGCAATCCACCAGTCATTGATCTATGTCTTGTCTGATTTTCTTTCAGAGAATCATCATCAGTTGTCAACTTGCATCTAGACACCATGGGTGTACTAATAAGCTTTGAATCTTCCATACCAAATTTCTTCAGCAATTCCTTCACATACTTGGATTGAGATATAAAAATACCTTTATCTAACTGAGTAATTTGCAATCCCAAAAAGAATTTCATCTCTCCAATCATTGACATTTCAAATTCATTTTGCATCTCATTAGCAAACTTCATGCACAAGCTATCATCTCCTCCAAATATGATATCATCAACAAAAACTTCCACAATCAAATCTTTATCATCATTCTTGAAATATAGATTACTATCAGTTGTACCCTTGTTAAATCCAAGTTTCATCAAGTACTTATCCAATTTGGCATACCATGCTCTAGGGGCTTGCTTGAGTCCATACAATGCTTTCTTCAATCGACACACCATATCTCCATGATCAATCAACTGGAATCTATCAAGTTGCTCAACATAAACCTCTTCTTCAAACTTGCCATTTAGAAAAGAAGACTTGACATCCATTTGATAAACCTTGTAGTCTCTATAAGCAGCATAAGCAAGAAACAATCTCATAGCTTCAATTCTAGCAACAAGGGCAAAGGTTTCTTCAAAATCAATACCTTCCATTTGAGAATATCCCTTACAAACCAGTATTGCTTTGTTTCTAACCACTTCACCTTGTTCATTCAGTTTGTTTCTAAAGACCCATTTAGTTCCAATCACATTCTTATCCTTAGGTTTGGAAAGAAGAATCCATGTATCATTCTTTTCAATTTGTTGCAGTTCCTCTTTCATTTTTTCAACCCAATGTTCATCTTTTCATGCTTCATTCACATTGTTAGGCTTAGTCTTTGAAATTAAACAATATTCTTTTGAAATTCTTCTCCTATTCTGGACACCTTTGTTCTTATCACCTATGATTTGATTCTCTGAATGATTCAATCTCACATACCTCAAAGTCTTCTTAGAATGTTCTTCAACTTCAGGCTCTTCTGATCTCTCTTCTGTTCTTCCATCAGTTTCTCCTTCTTGATTTTCTTGATTCACCGGAATGATTTGAACTTGACTTGTAGTCTAACCTTGCTTTCCTTTGTTTGTATTGTCATTTTGATCATTAGAATCATATCCACAGGTTTTGGATAGTGCATCTATGTCTTCATCAACCTTAACATTTGCACTTTCAACCATTTTCTTCAATCTCTTGTTGTAACACCAGTAGGCCCTACTTTTAGTAGTATAACCCAGAAAGATTCTTTCATCACTCCTAGCATCAAAATTTCCTATATCTTCATCTCTTTTGATATAACACTTGCTTCCAAATATTTTGAAATATCTAACAGTAGGCTTTTGACCAGTCCATAGTTAAAAAGGAGTCTTACCAGTATCATGTTTGATTTGTACCCAGTTAAGTGTGTACACAACAATACTCACAACTTCTCTCTAGTAGATATGAGGCACATTTTCTTCCAAAATTATGGTTCTAGCCACATCTAGAACTTTTTTGTTCTTCCTTTCCACAACTCCATTCTGTTGAGGGGTCTGCAGTGCAGATAACTCTCTTTATTCCATGCTCTTCACAAAAAGAATTAAACTCACTGGAAGTGAATTAACCACCTCAATCTAATCTCAGACACTTAATCTTCATACCAGTCTCTGTCTCAACCATAGCCTTAAAGATCTTGAACTTTTCTAGAGCTTCATATTTCTCCCTTAAGAAAGTAGCCCACATCATCCTTAAATAATCATCAATAAGCAACATGAAGTATCTATAACCTTGTAAAATTCTAGTTCTAGCAGGACCACACAAGTCAGTATGCACAAGTTCCAACAGTCCATTTGAGTTTTTTTGTTTACTCCGAAATGAAATTCTTGTTTGCTTTCCTAATTAACATTCTTTGCATATGGCATTAGTAGGCTACATCAGCATAGGAAAATCTCTCACAGCTTTAGTGGAAATTATCTTGACAATGTTATCAAAATTAACATGACACATTCTCCTATGCCATAACCAACTCACATCAACTTGAGAAATCAAAAAAAAAATAGTAGAATTCAGATGAAAGATATTACCTTTTTTTGTGTACCTGATGCAATCACATTTCCCGAATTTCCCAATATTTTGCACTTACCATCCATGAACTGAAGATTGTATTCCTTACCAACCATTTGACCAACACTTAAAAGATTATGCTTCAAATCTTCAACATACAAGATATCATCAGTGTTATGCTTACCTTCAAGAGAAATGCATCCTCTTCCACGGATCACACCAACTATATTATCACCAAATCTCACAACACCACCATCACACTTTTCCAAATTCACAAACTTACTTTTATCTCCTATCATATGATGAGAACAACCACTGTCAATTACCCATTCATCTTTCTCTTCAACTCGAGCAGCTAGGGATTTCTCCACATTTGTACAACTAGCATATTTAGTAGACACAAGATTATTTTCCTTGATAGTAATAAACACAAATTCATCTTCACTTGCATTTCCTCTATCAGATTCATCATCTATTACACCTTCATCAACAACATACTAACACTTCTTTTGGAATTTAGGCTTGTTAAATCTTGGCTTGGAAACTCTCTTAGGACACCTTGATGCAAAATGACCTATCTTATTGCAAGAGAAACATTTAATAGGAAAATTCCCCTTATACTTACCGTATCCTCTGGCTTCTCTTTTCACAATCATTGCTTCAAGTTCTTCAAGCTCTCATTCTTCTTCATCCAATTGTCTCATTTCATCCTCATACTTGAATGCCTTTCTTGATGAACTTTCACTTGGATCATATCTTTGTCTATCTCTTCCAGAAGTAGTAGCCTTAAATGCATATTCAACCTTAGGAAGGGCATCACTAAATTCACTCAACTCAAAAGCAGTAAACTTACCAATCAACATATCTCTGGTAACATTTGTCACAGTTCAGAGCTCTTCAATAGAAAAAGCCTTGACTTTGTAGGAATTATGCAAAGATCTAAGCACTTTAGCAACAATCTATGATTCATATATTTATCCACTAGCACATCTAATACCACACACACTATCATTCACTCTTTGCATGAAAGTAGTAACATTTTCATCATCACCCATTTTCAACTTTTCATATTTTCCTTTCAGACTTTGTAGCTTAGCAATCTTCACATTTGTATCACCTTCATACAAGGTCTCCAACTTCTTCTAGATCTCATAAGCAGTCTTCAGATCCATCACATTTGTCATTTCAATATCATTCAAAGCACTCAACAATGCCTCCTTAGCCCTGATATTATATTCAACATCCCTGATTTCAACAGAAGTATTAGGACCATTCTGTGCAATAACATATATTTTTTTTGTAATACTCTAGTAGGATTCACCAATGCATCTCAGACGACACTCCATTCGAGTCTTCCACAAAGAATAATTTGTTCCATCAAATCTAGGACTACCCTTCTTATAAGTTGCCATCTCGGATAACCTCAAGTTGTTAAACTTCTTCCAAGGAACCACAAGCTCTAATACCAATTGTTGGCAACTCAAGGAAAGACAATTGAGAGGGGGGGTGAATTAGTTGTCACCAAATCTTTTAAACTTATTCAACTTATTAGCCTTATTTTCAGATTTTATCATTAATCATGAATGAACAACATATCAGAAGCACACATAACACCAAGATTTTTACGTGGAAACCTGTTAGGGGAAAAACCACGATGGAGATCAATCCACAAGATTATACCTTGTTAAAATTATAAGGAAATATGAATGGGAAATGCACATGCATTCAGGCACACTTCCTAGAGCTCACTGCTCAAATACAAAGACTTACTGTCCAAAGAAGACACACTGTCTTACAGAAAGATTCAAATTAAAATCATCCGGATTTGAACTGAGAAAATAACATCTACTAATTCCTAGTTACAGTTCTGGTTAAGCACATGAACACTTCTTCACTCTTCTTCACTCTCTGCTCTGCCTTCAAATGATTTGAAATTTATTCACACATAGGACACATACTCACACACTCCTCACTATTAAATTCGAACAAACAATTGCTCTTATATATCTGCAACAAGAAATTACATCGCTATAAGTCGGCCACAAAAAGATAATAAAATAATTACAAGTAGTCAGCCAAAAAAAAAAAAAATTATTCATGCAAATCAACCAAGGTCAGTTGCAACATAGTGAAGACCGAAAACAACATCTCCAACATGAAAAAACTTCAATTAAACTCTCCTCGAAGATCCACAACACGCTTCAACACCTTGTCAACCAAGAACATGAAAAACATGAACACACAAGAGAAAATATCGGATCACGAGCACAATGATCAAAGAAAACATGCCACAAAGATAGAGAATGAACTAGAAACATCCACAAGCATCATGAAACACTAGAGAAGCATCCACAACAATTTAATTTACTAAAATCATCTTCAATCAAGAAGACCAATTGAAGTGATAGAAAAACTGCCTGAATGAAAATATCCATAACTGGATCAACTCTTCATGTAGGTCTCTAAAATTCAACGTGGATAAACTAGAGATACTCAACAAGAAACCCTTTAGTCCACAACCTCATAACAACAACGTATTGATCACACCAACAAAAATAACTTCACTCCACCACTAACAACCTATAGCACTTCTTATTACAATTTTCTCAATATCCTCGACATATGCAGCTTCTAATGCAACAATGCTAATAGTGTTGACATCAATGAAAACCACATACCAGCAACATAACCACAACATCCAACAACCCCAACCCTATGAAAGAGTCTGATCCACATGGCTAACCTTGGATTTTTGTCAGAACTGATAGGTGTGGGGATAAGTGTGGCTTTGAAAGAGCATAGTGTGTGTATCAAGCTTGTTGTTTATTGCAAGAAAGAGCTTCACAAACTTGAGGAATATTTGAACAATATTACCCCTCTCAACATGGCCATCCAAAGGTATCAGATGTGTCTAAAGCTCGGCCTACCTATAACCGATGAGACAAAAAGGCTCTGGCCTTCAGCTGTGGACAACTAGTTGAAAAACCTTGATTCACTTGTTAAACAAGCCACTGAGGTCATATAGTAGTGTTTCATACGATTGTCGATTTATAATGTGGTTTCTCGGTACCACACAAGCTTGAGGATATGGGACATCATTGCAGGCATTGAAGAGAATTTCAAGAAGGCTTCTTTGATTGGCATAATGACCATGCTTTCCAGCAATGAGGAACTCGGTCGAGGTCTCCAATGTATTGAACAAAAATTGGATGATCTTGGCTCTACAGCCACGTCATCCAATTATCCAACGTAGAGGTTGTAGCCAGTGAATGAACCCCTTATTCTGGGAAAAGATGACGTGTTTTTTAAGCTACAAAAAAAATTAATAGATGAAGGGAAAGGGATAACATGCCTAGGAGTGGTTGCCATGGGAAGAGCTAGAAAAACTTTTCTTTTGAAAATTGTGTTCAATAGTAAAGAGGTGTAGAATAGCTTTAAGAAAGATCTGGTGCTTTGGCTCACTGTATCACATAACCCTTCTCTCTCTGCTCTTAGGCATACTCTTGGAAGGAAAATATCTTTACAAATCAATCATCCTTTTGAAAAAATACGTGGCCAAGATGAGTATGGGCAACCATTGATCTATTAAAAGATGAAAAACTGGAGGTTTTTATTGTTCCTAGATGATGTCTGGGAAAATAGTAGTGACGGTTTGTTGGAGTTCTTAGGTGTGTTGGTTGAAACGATCATAAATTGAAAATTGGTAGTGAGCACCAAGGACAAAAAAGTTTTGGTAAAGTTAGGAGTAAAGCTTGATGATATGATCAATTTGAGTGGTCTTTCCAACAATCAAAGTTGGGAGCTATTTTCATCTCATGCCTTCGCATACAGCAATAACCAGGTGTCGTTGATGACAATGGAGGAAACGAAAAGGCACATTTGCAAGGAATGTGATGGGCTTCTTCTTGCCATAAAATTAATAGTGTGGCCACCATGGCAGCACCATAGATCTAGTAGAATGGGATGTGATGCTCCAGACGCTGTGAAATGCAAAAAATATTAATCTGGATGTGCAGAAAAAGATTTACAACCGCTTGACGTTGAGCTATGATGCTCTGGCTAGGTACGATTCTCATCTACAATTATGCTATCTCTACATAAGTGCCTTTGAATAATATGAATTTATGTATGTCGATGATTTCATCAACTTGTGGATTAGGGAAGGATTGGTTACCACCAATTGCCTAGGTTACGATCTATTAGAAATTGGATGGGTTCAAATGAATGTGCTCTTAGATCGATGTTTGATCAAGGGTAGTGTAATGGATGTCGATGGGAAAGTTATGATTTTCTCAATGCATGAGGTGCTGCATGATTTAGCACTGTAGATAGCAAAGGAGGAAGCAATTTTTTTGTACAGGGCCAACAGAAACCTACAATCATTTCTAGAAGATGATTGTGCGAGGTGAAGCAGGATTTCCTTGATGGAGACCCATTTTGCCTCTATTTTGGAGTGATTCCAAGGTGGACAAGTCCTTTCCATGCTACTGTCAGAGAAAAAAAACATCAGTCATTTTCCTGCACATGCAATGGCCACAATGACCTAGGTTCAAGTTCTAGACCTTGGAGGTACTTCTGTCCAACAATTGCCTTCCAAATTTGGACTCATGAAACATCTTGTTTGCTTGCACTTGGCCCACCTTCCAATTAAAAAATTTCCTACAAGAATCACCAAGCTAACAAAGCTTCAGATACTGGATCTTTCCACCTGCAATCAACTAGAATGCTTGCCCTCAAAGATTGATAAACTTATATTTTAAAGGTACCTAGACTTGTGCTACTATCAGCATCTGCAATCTTTATCCTCTGGGATTTGCGGACTTCCATATATCTAGTATTTGTGAATAGAAGAATTTTGGAAAGCCTAAGGACCAAAGGTAATAGCACAAACCAAGTCCAAAATATGTTTCAAAGGAACTGAAAGGGGATCTTTCTTTAAGGACCTGCAAAACCTAATGCAACTAAAATGGCTAGGAGTAGAAGAAATAGGAGTGACAATCGAACATGGTATGTTAGGCACAATGATATAAATGATTGTAGATTTTGAAAAATAGGCCTCTCCTCCAAAACCAACTAATTCAAATGAATAGAACAACAAAAAGAAAATAAAATAAATAAAAATTATAACATAAATCATATGCTACCCTATTCAAAACCTCTCATTAGATATTAAAGAATTATCATCCAATGTTTTTTTAGAATCATAATAATCTGCTCTGTTTCAAAATAGAGTTTTATTTTATTGCAGTATAAGAAATGAATACATAATAGGGAAATATAAAGAGTTCATTTCTCAAAGAAAAAAAAAGGAAAATCTTCTAAACTAAGCATGCATTACATGCTTTATTCATAGAGGAAAAAAATGTTTTAAAAGAAAAAAAACTACTTTAAAACAAAAAACAACTAGCAACGAAGCCACGCTGAAAGATAACTCAAAGATACATAAAGGAAACATAAATTATCTTCATACTCCCCCTTGATGTGGAGAGGGCTCACGATCTAGTCTTGAAGAGCCAAAAATTGTCACTTTTGCAACTGCCTTGGTGAAGATATCTGCTAACTGATCCCAAGTGTTGATATATTTCACTTCTACTTCCTTCTTTTGCACCAAATTGCAGATGAAATGATACTTCAATTCAAAATTCTTTGTTCTACTGTGATGAACAAGATTCTTTGCTAACTTGATGGCACTC
This sequence comes from Sequoia sempervirens, assembly GCA_007258455.2. Classification (NCBI taxonomy): domain Eukaryota; kingdom Viridiplantae; phylum Streptophyta; class Pinopsida; order Cupressales; family Cupressaceae; genus Sequoia; species Sequoia sempervirens. The sequence continues at coordinate 117,889 of VDFB02287538.1, forward strand.
ATATTGTCACAAAAGATCACTATAGGCTGAATTTTCTTCTCTCCAATTTCTTCTAAAAATTTCCTTAGCCAAAGAGCTTGTGTACCAGCCGAGGTGACTTCAACATACTCTGCTTCTATGGATGAGAGAGTAACCATGCTTTGTTTTTTGGAACTTCAAGTAATCAAACTAGAGCCAAAAGAGAAACAATTTCTAGATGTAGACTTATGATCATCCATACTACCTCCCCAATATGAATCACTAAAACCAACAAGATTGAATCTTTTAGAAGAGTAGTAATGAATACCATAATTTAGAGTGTCTTTCACATACCTCAAAATTCTCTTGGCCACCTTCATGTTTATTTCTAATGGATTTGTCATATACCTTGAAACAAGTGAAACTAAATATGCAATATCGGGCCTTGTGTGGGTTAGAAACATGAAACTCCCAACACACTACTGAATTTGACTCCATTTTCTAACAAACGTTCATCGGTCATTCGAAAAACATTTGTCGGACAATCAACGAATTGACGAAATAATTTTCATCGCCATTTTTTTGTCAAAATTCTAATGACGAATAAAACGTAGAAATAACGGTGAAAATTCGTCAGTTGTCAGCATCATAAAATGACTCAGATGTTCGTCGAAATATCGACGAAAACTTCATGTATCCACCGATGAACTATAACGAAAATGAAATTGTAATGACTCTTCCAAAGCATCGAAACAACACCAGAAGTTCGTCGCCATTTTGACGAAATGGGAAAGGAGTTATGACAAAGCCTTCATCGTAGCTATAGCAACTTTGTGGGACCTTTTCAATGATTCGTGGGTGACCTTTGTCGAAATTGCGACGAAACAATGCAATTTGTTTTTAAAAAATATTCATTGAAATGTACCATCGCGGAGACTCTTGGCGAAGACCACCGAAGCCAACCCATCGGTGGGAGATCAATCATTGGCACAAGATAGAAAAATCACTTCGATAGTCCATGTCTTTCCAATGACTTCCATCGGCAATACAAACCTAATGTCACACCAATCTGACCTCTTCAGGAGTTTTAAATAGACCTACACCATGTCATTATGGAGACTCTTCGTGATGACCACCGAAGCCAACCCATCAATGAGAGATCAATCATCAACACAAGATATAAAACTCACTCTAATAGTCCATGTCTTGCCGATGACTTCCGTCGGCAAGACAGATCCAATGTCACACCGATCTGACCTCTTTAGGAGTTTTGAACACTGCTGGTTATCAGCAAGACATTCTGAGGGTCTCGCTGATTAAACAAGTGTCTAAGAGAAAGTAAACAAATGGAACCTATTAATTTTCTTATTTTTGGGTTCTTTAAATCATAGAATAGATACCATCTTCTTGTGTATAATGTACTAATATTCAGATTTGAATTCAAGACCAATTGTCATTGCAAATTCTATTTTACTTGCACAGAGTATTCTATAAGAAATATATTGATAATGCCAAATGATTTATGGTGTTCTAAAACTCTACCTATCATCATAGTTCTATTGTTCCCCCCTAGAGAATCCTGCAAAGAAAATCTTACAATACCAAGTCAAATAATATGAAAAAGGCTTACTTGCATACAAATTAAATGATTATTCTCACAATGGAAATTGTCTAATCACAACAAAAATTCCATGAAAGGTTATCCATGCTTCATAAGAGATGATTGATCATACATACAGACTACAAGATGCATAGAAAAAGCATTACACTTGAGAACAACCAAGGGCTAACAAGAGAAGGAGTTAAGAAACGTCTGGATTGAAGAGAAAATGTGTAGGGAAAATGCTAAGCAGTGTCAAGAGAACAGAGCTTGAAAAAACATATTCTTGACCTAATCAAGCTCTTGAACAACTTAAACAAAATTAAAATACTAACACATACATGAGACATGTAATGAACTTCCAATATCTGTTATATTTTTCATTAATGCAGAGGTAGGTAAAGGAGAAATAATTATAATTGTAACACTATTTATAGTCCAGTAAATTATGTTCATAATTTGCATTCAATGGACCTCAGTTTTATCATTATACTACCCATCTAATACCATATTTTAATCCAGGGTTCAACTATCTCAGATCTAAAGAAGCACCTTCAATTAACCATTTAAAGTACTATAAAATAAGGTAAGACTTTTACTTGAGAAAGATTGGGTATACTTGTAGGATTAAAGTTCTCGCAATCATCAGATTTATTGGCACACAGACACAACCTGCAACATATGAAGTAATGGATGACTACAAGTTAGTGAAATGGTCCTTAATATGTGACTAGTTTGCAAATTGATTGGTAGAAAATAAGGTTACAAATAGATCTACATAAAAAATTATGAGGACAATCTACTGTAATCATCAAAATAGATGAAAAGTGCAAAGGAAAGAATCGGCTACATCTCTAGAGCCTAAAAATACATGCAAGACATAAAAACAAAACAAACCAGTTTTTGGATGAATACAAAATGGTGCCTTCAGTAAGTGATTCATATGCTTTCACACCTGGGACATTAAGAAGATTTTAGTCTTCCTCTATGAAATTAACTACTTAAAAAAACCGAGAAACCAATATTATATACCTCCATGTCTAGTCGAGGGTAGGTATAAGAGAAAAAAAATTCCTCAAAGCAATTCTAAAAATATCAATGTGTGTGTAGGTTTGTATTACTCAAAATATCATTTCACTGCCTAAGGAAAAATACCAAAGTGATGTTTTAAATTTCAATCTTCACATAGGCTCCCTTATTGCTACACATGCATATACAAGTATTATTCGAGCTCTAAACTATTCAAATATTAAGGATTTAATTAGCTATAAGATGGAAAGTTGTTGTTTAGACATAATCTATCATCTTTTACATATCTTTATTCACTCCTAGCGCTTCAGATAAATTTGTGTAAATGAGATAGAAATGTGAATCTTTTATGACAAAGAAAATTATTAAAAGGAGGGGGGAGAGAGAAAAGGGTAGGGGGCAAGAGAATGCTTGAATGTATAGCAAAGTATAACATTTTGATCATTATAACAATGAAACGAATCTTAAGTTTGAAGCATTAATATCATTTAGAACATTTATGATCAAGAATGAATGTAAGTAGAGAAAATTTTGCATACCTGCAGATGGTAAAAATTTCATGGTTAAGTGGAAGCCTCCCATCAACAAAAAGATCCAAATATCCATGTATCTATCTCTATCGAGCCTCTAAACCCTTCAGAGTTGTCAATTTTTCCACTAACCTGTTATGCACAAAAGTCAAATTTTAGAGTTATGTCACCACTAAAAACAGAATAAACAGAGCTTTGAAACCAAATCCACAGACAACACAATGTGATATTCATACAAAGCCATACAAAAAAACTAAACTTAGAACATTGGAATGTAAACAACTTCAAATTATGATGTAGAGCATGGATTTAGGGTATAAAGAATCATTTTTCTGCCACCATAATGAAAAGTTAGCACTTTCTTTCATCTTTGCATATTGGTTTGATGCTTCAAACGATGCATTTCTTATATTGAAAAGTGCATTACCTTATTGAGCTTCTCTTTGTTTCGAGAATAGTTTAAGATTCTCTACTTAACAGGGCCAACCACGTGACAGTGGAAGCTCATTTGGCTCCTCCCCCCCCCTCACATCACTCTCAATTCCCAATACCCAATCATATAACATTAATCATTCATTCATCCATTAATAACATATAACATTCATTCATTAACATATAAAATTTATTAATTAACATATTCACATTCATTCATTAACATATAATATTCATTCTTTCAGTTTTTACGTATTATCAAAAATATGGTTGTCATGATATGATTACAATCACTTTTTTTTTTGTTTCTTTTATAAAGCTAAAAAAATCTGAAGTGGAGTATCATTTTCTAAATCATTTTTCCCCCCTTTAGTTTTTCTTCCCTCTGCTCGTGATATTAATGTACGCCTAGTCGTCTACTCACGACGTGGATGCCGTTGCAAGGGGGGGTTTGCTGCAATAACAAAGAAATGTTAAACTGATATGTTTTATTATTATTTTTGCAAGTATTTCATTAATTAAAAGGACATTAGAGTGGTTCTCTTTACTTGATGGGTCCACATCATGTACCTGAACTTCTGTTATAGACTCATGGTCAACATGTTGAATACCCTCTAAATCTTGATCTACAGTTGAAACATGAAAGTTTACATTAATTAATACACCAATTGAAATTAAATATGTTTAAAAGAACATTAGAGTGGTCCTCTTTACCTGATGGGGCCACATCATGTTCCTTATCTTCTCTAGCCTGATCATGCTCAACACATTGATCACACTCTACATGCTCTAAAGTTGAAACACAAAAGGTTACATTAATTAATACACCAATTGCAATTAAATATGTTTAAAAGAACTTTAGAGTGGTCCTCTTTACGATGGGGCCACATCAATTCTGATCTTCTCTAGCACATCTGCTCAACATGTTGATCATGCTCTACATGCTCAAAGTACGGGATGCACACCATGACCTTCATCAGAGGTTGTGCTCCACCCTCACCAGGCTATTTCAATGTCATGTGTAGTATTATCATTGCTTGAATGTTTAAAAAAAATAGGCATGTAATTACTTTATGGTGGAAATTAATATTGAATAGATTGCACAAGTATTCAATTTTAAATAAACTTTATTGAGTTTATTTACCTGCGTGTCAGATGCAGTGGAAGATTATGTTTTCCCAATCAAGACTCTTAGGCGTTCAACCATGACTCCATAGCCTTGTTGGAAGGAAATCTTTAGGTCCTCTTCCATGGGAACTCTGTTGAATTTAGAGCCCTACATTTTTGCATAAGATCATGAATTTTGCTTCTATGGTGTGATAAAACCAAAATTGTTTTCAATTTATTATTTGGATACAATATTTCATTTATTGATACTTACAATTTGTGCGACTAATTTCATATAACCACCAAATCCAAGTTTGTGTTGCCCATGTTTTTCTAGTCTTTCCTTTGTTTCCTTTGATGTGTCAAACAACCTATGAAAAGTTTGAAATACGTTAGATTATGTAAAAAGAAAGAGTAATCAATATATAATTACATTGTTGATAGTATCACATACCTTGGCCCGGTGGTGTCTTTCCTTTTTTCTTTTCAGCCTTCTCCTTTCCATCCAACACTAGGTCCTTCCACTCCCTCTCCAAAATCATGGGGGACACTCATACTTTTTTTTTTCTTCTCTAAATGTGACCTATATTGGTCCCTCACATACTTTAGATAGGTACCAATTTTCTTAAGGGGCTTGGTTCAGTTGAATGTTTTATCACTGAACAACACAAATAAACGGTTAATGAGCTCATCTTTTAAATCTTGATTTTTGGCATTCCACCGTATACGTATGGTGGGCCCGAAGAGCTCCAATGCAATATCACTTAGATGTTTATAAAAAATATCATTTCAGGTGCAAAATGATCATGGGATCAATAGTCTAAAAAGAGTGATCAATAAGTAAATTTCAATTGGATTATATATAATAATAATTAAAAGATTTTAAAGTACCTGGGACCTTCTCTATCTTTATGGGAATGAAATCCTTGGTCACCACAAATGTGACCGGAAATTTTCCCGTACTAGTAATACAGGAAGATCCATTAAATGATGCTAAAATATCACCAGTACTAGTGGCCTCTGCATCCCCAGGTACATGTCCTAATGCATGTTCTAGCATGTGTTCACTGCCAGAGGTTGCACTAACGGATGCCTACATGGTATGTGTTGTCAACATTTCAGAAAAAAATATAGGCATGGATGATGGGGTCAGATGATGTGATGTATGCACAGGAAGATCAGGATGGACACTTGTACCAACCCCTACTCTCAGGCAGCACTTGCAGTACCCTAATCATGGCCAGGAGCATCATGAGGACGCAAAAAATCCTATAAAAGACCATGAATGAACTTATGTTATAATTAAAAACCTCATGACAACTTTCTTGCAAGTTTTGTGATCTCTCAATCAATATTTTAACCCTCTTTCTTATCTCATCTGTTTGAGGCACTATGAATAACAACTTAAGGATTTCTTCATTGCATTTTTTTTGGGTCTTCCTTATTATATCAAGAGAGTTTGTTGAATAAGCGATGTCATCGTCACATAATATTGACTGCACCTCCCTATGGATGCTCTTGTCTACTGCTGGTGCCTTTCCCTGATCAGTCGACTATAACAAGAATATTAAAAACATTATCAAAATTAACCCAATAAACTTATGAAAAAAACATAATAATAAAACATTTTTCTCATATCTAATTTGTGCAATTACAATGAGGTAAACCTGTCGGGTAGAAGCGCCTGAAGATACATCACGATCTATGCTCTGGGCCAGAGCATTCTCCGTACGATCAATGTCCCGCTGTGACAAAAATTAAATATAAAAAAACATTACTGAAATGAAACCAATAGACTTATGAAAAAAAACATAAGAATAAAATGGTATATTGGAGTCATTAATTGGAGGTTGGGTAAAATGGTACATAGTACATACCACCCCCATAGTAACTTTTTTTGTAACTAAGCGATTCAAATTGTAATCGATTAGCAACTCTTCCCTTGCAGTTATTGATTTTATCGCACATACGAATACATGGTTTCCCTCGCACGCCTCGAATATGCAATTGGGTTGCTTATTTGTTGACCCAGGTCATGTACTGTTTATAAACCTTGCAATATTCCTTGATGCTTTTGGCCTTCTGTCAATGTACATAGCCACTCTTTTATTTTGATCCTTATCTTTTAGCTGTATATAATTTGGTGACAGTGCATACCTACACACACTTTGTGTATACCGAACTAGTTGCATCCAATCTTTGTAACTATAACAGGGTCCCACATACTCCAAATTAGTAACTTTTTCGTAATAGACCTTTATGTCGTCCATGCAAAATAGGCCCAAACCATGTAATGACGATGGTGCTATCCAATATATCCTCTCGTTGACACAAAAATCAATGTTTATTGGAGGAAGTTCCTTGGGTACCCATTGTTTCCATACATGTTTGTACTTCAAGGGCATCTCGATGTCGCCTATGCTCTCATCATCATAAGAACATGACCCCCCTTCAGTAATAAAAACTTCCATGCGTTTACAAAATTTTCTTCTAATGTTTTGACCTCTAGTTGATCTCCCTCTTTTAGACATACTACATGTCTCACTTTCCTCTTCTCTTCCTGAATATCCCTTGCTCAAGGAAGACAGATCTGAAAAATACCTATTTGGTGGTACCTACACTCATAAGTATGTTCGATGAATTTCTTTCATGGTGATGTGATCCCAAGGTGACATTATGATTAATCTATCATTTCATCGCTAGAATTTCATAGGTTATAAGGTAATAAAGTCTTGATAGATTGCAAGTTATTGTTACTACCATCCAAATGTGTCCATCACAAATCAAATCTACTTGACGTGTTAACTCCCAATATTTGTAACAAGTGTTAAATGTGACTATGGTCCACCAGTTACACAACCAAGGCCTCAAATGTATTCTCTAATTGTAATCAAAATACTTTTTTCTTCATTCAAGTAAATAAACTTGAAGGGAAACACCACAAAGTGGTTTATTGGACACCTACATGACTAAAAATAGCAACAAATTTGCATTTAATTTCTATATGTCTAAGTGGTTAACGGGGAGGGAGTGTGTACTAGGCCTGGCTATGTCATCATAAGTTTATGCTTTGGCAATAATTTTTTTTAAGTCCTCTTAAATCTTCCTATGTCTAATTGCTAGGAGACTTTTGGTATGTTTTAGGGTAGGATGATTGATGAAAGAGCCCAAAGAGCCTTTCTCCATGGTATCTAGGTACACATAGCAGTGGTCTTCTCTTATATGGTTGGACATGATTTAAAGAACTTAGCTAGGAATTGTTCATTTAACCTAAGGTTTTCTCATAATGCCATCATTGGAAAAGTATGATCAAATTCTTCTATTATGAAGAATTGGTCTATGTGCCTCTAGTAATCACTATAAATGTTTGTAAGGATAAAATGACTAATTGCATCAAGTAGGAAAGAATCAACTTTGAGTTCTTCAAACATTATATTCCTCTATTCATAATTTTTAAGGGTTGTGTGTGGAGGAGGTTATCACTACCAAAAAGGGAGGAGACCTTTCTTTGTGATGGAACTTCAAAAAATTTCTCTTTGTGTTCCATTTTTATCTTTCCTTATGTCTCTAGTCATCTATGGTGTTTGGGGAAAGCCTAAGGTTGGGGTTTTACCTTTGTCTTCATGTAAAACCCTAGTGTTTATCTTACACCTTGGGTGGGATCTTTTGGGCCATTACTTTTTGAGGAGGCTTTTAAAACAACTTAAGCCCCATCGCTCTAGGTTGGGTCCCTTTTGATTTATTGTTTTATTTCCTTCGCTTAAATTTATTATTTCTTAAGTCTTGGATGGTCCCGTGCTCCCTCGTTTAAAAAACAACTTATGTCATTGTTTATCATCAGCCTAGTGATGTCCCCTCGTTCTTTTAATAAATGTTTTATATTTTGCAGAGGGACAAGTTTGCGTGACCTTAGATCAATTATCATTTGATCTCAGCCATTCCCTGCCATCCCGTGATGACCCCACCACACTGTTTTGGTTGATCATGATATCACAGGTGAGCACCACATGTCTCGTTTAATGAAGCCGAAGAGATGATAGAAATACTTTGATACATTTATCTGGTTTTAATACATTATGTAGCAGGTTACTAAAGCATTTATGAGATGCACATGTTTCAAATCAATGGAGATGTTATAATCTCAGTAGGAAAGGTGCTTGATGGTTAATGACAAAGCTGGCAACTGTGTTGAACGAACAGGATCACTGATGGTTGAGATCCACAGTTTCCCACCATAGCGTGATCAAAAGTTGTGAGGTCTTTATCGATCGCAATATCGCGAGTGAGCACCATGTGGATTTCCCTAGCAACACATAGTATGGTGGGACCTTATTTCCATGATGGAGATCATGTCAATTTGTTTTGAAGGAAGTCATTCGATCATCTGACCAAAGTGAAGGATCGACGGCTAGTATTTGAATCTACATCAAATGGGATTACAAGGTTCTATTCTGTAATTTCATATTTCTGTTTAGCCCTCCTAGAGAACTAAAAACTCAAGATTATAGTTTCCCTCCTATAGAACTAAGTGTTGAAGAGAGCCAAGATACAAACACCAGAGATGGTATATAGGTCATTTGTAGCAGACAATGAATTTTGATATACAGAGACTCAGAAGTATGTATTTTGATGGAGTAAATGAAGATATCTAAGTTGTGGATTAAGATTTTGGTATTAGTTGTTTGTTAAATTTATGCAGTTATTTAATTGTCTCCATTCTGATGCTTCTCTATTGTTTACATTGATATAACAAGTTTATACTCAGTTTATCATTGTACATTTGCTATATATGTGTGATATGGTTATTTGGTTCTCTAAAGTAGGGATTAAAATCTTTTAATAATCACAACAATTGGGAAGTGTTACTTGGATTAATAAGAAGAATCACATAACTAGAATTGCCATTCTATCTCAAGAAGAGTTTTTCAATTATTCACTTGCACATTTACACAAGTTGTAAACAATTTATGTGCCTGATAGTTTGAATTATTGCCATTATTGAAATCCACATTTGTAGATATTCATTAGACTCCATATACCCAATAAGGCACTGGTCTCCCCTTGTATTCTTTTATAATTTTCATTATTCTTATTTATTTTACACTTACATTTACAAATACACATACATATCCATTTATTGTTTTCAGTTATTTCTCATGTATTTTAATAGTTTGATCGATTTCATATTATATGTGTTGAAGAATTTAGAATTTCAATTACATTAATTTATGTATATATTGTATCTATAACACTACAAAACCATATGCTCTTTGCAGTTACACTTGCATTTAGAAATACATATTTATATACATAGATATAGATTTCTTTAATGATATGTTGCATTTATTGTTCTAGGAGAGCATCCAGTAATTGCATTTACATTTACATTTAAAAATACATATACATACATACATACATACATATATATGTGTGTGTGTGTATCATTTATATTCAGTGTTATAGAGAACAACCCATTAGGTCTGCACATGGATAAAAATTCATAAAATCAAATCTCCCATGCACATGTTTTGTTGAAACCTAGGCAGACCTCTCATTTTATATGTTTTCTTCACAAAAATCTTGAGGGAAAGCAACTACCTTCTTTATTTCTCATCCTACACTATTCATTGCATCCATACAATTGCAGTATCCATGGGACCTCTTACACAAGCTACAGTAATCACAAAAAGTGTAAAAGCCCCTATATATCATGTTTGGACTACAAAACCCTCAAAAATAGGGTAGCAGGGTTGTATGCTTGAATGTTCTGTATAAGGATTTGATAAGTAGTATTGTAGGTGGATATGTTCTGTATAAGGATTTGATAAGTAGTATTGGGTTAGAATACATATTGATAAGATTGTAAAGCAATATTATCAAGGATCTTATATGTTATGTGTTAAATCTGTCATAAACCCTTAGATGTTTATAGATTTGACTCCTCCAATGGATATATGGCACTGATCTAAGTTGTACTTATTCGTATGGTTTAGTATTTGTTTTCCTTTACCTAGATCTTGCTACAAATTGCAAATCAATGACTATCTTATACTGTGAAATGTTGTTGTAGTTATCTCATGCTCTAAATAGTAGATATTATTGATAAACAACCAATTCTATTTGGTATTATCCTATTATGTTGAGCTATTAAATGAGATTATTTGTTGTTGTTAATGTTGTTTATGATGATGGTGCAGAGGTTGTAAATACATTAAGGGATCACCCTCCTGGGTCTTGCAAAGCCCAAAGTGTAGGAGGTCTTTAAAATCCTCGTCAGTTGGTCCAGGTCCTTCGAGCTGCCCTTTATTGGAATTGGCAATTCCATAGGTAGATTAGAAGATCAACCTACTTACCATAAAAACAACCAACACCTTGCATATGTTTGTGGTGGAGGTATTAAAGAAGAATTGTATGCCTCTATTTCCATTCATTAGATCTACCTTAGGCTGGCATATACTTGGGCTAAGTCTACAATTGTTTCAGACTCATGCGATGAAGGCTATGTGTGATGAAATCCTAGACCTCAACCAAGATGTGGGTAGATTATGGGAGTTTTTCCAAGACCTGAGGCTGGTCAATAAAAATGTGAAAGACTAAGATATTTTATTTTTTTTGTCTTATCTTATACCATTTTACGAGAATGGGGGTGCCAATGTATGAGAAGATCTTTGGAAACTAGGCATGAAAATTATAGGTTAAAGAGAATGGGGGTGCCAAACTTACAGTACTCATTGCCCCTTGGTTGTCGATTTTCCCTGAGTGCCCTCAACCTTGTCCTCGGCGCTAGTATTGACCTTGTTTTCACTCCTCCAAACTCTTCATCGATGCTAATATTGACCTTGTTTTTTGTCATGCCCATATTTTTTGCTAGAAAAACCCTATAATTCTTTTCTTTAAACAAACATTAATTAAGCTAATTAATTCTCTAAGTGTTTGAAGTGTAGCAATCAATAGGATGAGAGTTGCACACCTCCAAGAAGGCACTTCATAAATTAATTGCAAGACTTGCAAGACTAATCAAAAGGACAAAACTACAAGCCATCACAACCTTAAAGATGCCATCACCATAGGTTCAAATGAGGATAGAATAGTTGTCTACAAGCCATAATTTTTTTTATGCTCGAGTAAATTATAGCCCCACGTTTAAGCTTAATGTCTCCATTTTTTATTTTTTATTTTTACACTACTATCATTTAATATTAATGTTGATATTATCATAATAATAATCCCACCCTTACGGTTAATGTTACTACCTCCATCCACAATTAGTAATAGAACTATCAATATTGGTATTATTCTCTATGCATAAGAACGTAACCTTGTACTGACCCACAGATGATGCAAACATTAAAATTTCTTTTACTAGAATGGTTATTGAATATTAAAATTGTTAGAATACCAATATTAATATTGATATTGGTGACATTCTTAATGTCAATAATATTGATATGGCCTATTATCTTAACAATAATATTACTGATATTATTGAGTTTGGGTAAAGATATCAATATTACTATTTCACCCAACAAGGATTAATGTGGCATATATTTTGTTTTTACTAATGAAACTATTAAATATAAGCATTGTCTCTTACTTTACTATATTATCCATTTTTATTTGTTTATTTATTATTTATGTTATTTATAATATTCATATATATACTCTTTTATTCCTGGATACTTGTAATTCTGCCTATCCCATAATGGTGGTTTTGCCATAATAATATCAACATTATTATTTATATTATTATTATTTTCTAATATGACTCTATAGTAAAAAAAATGTTATGATAATTCAGATAAGCTTATTTAAATTACTCCATTTGGGCTTCTTTATTCTTTAATTGGTAATATTGAAATTAATCATATTGTCAATGCATGCATTTAGTCAAATGTTAAAACTTGAGAGTGTTTTAAGTGCCCCAGGTAACTATCTATTTAATTGATTCTCTTTCATCTGTTGTTGTTAATTGTATTTATTGTTGCTATTGTAATTATTACAGCCTTGTATTTCTTTTATGGTTGTTGTTGAATGGTTGCAGCCTTGTAATGTTTTTGCTGCTATTGATGAATGGTTGCAGCCTAGTAATTTTGGTACTATTCTTCTACTAATGTTGAATTTACTTGACTCTACTGCCCAAAATAATAATACTTATTCTGGCATGATCATCAGATTCTCTTATGTTCTACAATAGTACTTTGTGGTTTTCTTCTTTATTTTATTTATTTTTTTCCTTGCAGAGTAGCAGCAGTAGCGTCACTTTACTTGTCACAATGTTAAACTTGTCTAAATTAATATGTCCTACACAATTTAATATTCACATTCCTCAACTGTATCGTTGCATAGTTATTCACGTAGGATTGCACCAATGAGGAATCTACTTGATTATTCAACTACTATTTCTTATGACGATAATAATTCTCTCAATAACCTGAATGATATTACTTTACTTTTCTCCTCAAATTTCCATTGAACTTATTGTATTTCATTTTAGATAATATTATTACAGTCAATTTTAATAATGGTATTATTATTTAATCTATCAGATCAATAGAATTTTTTATTTTTATTTTTCTGAAAGAAATGATATCTCTTATGCAATGCTCTTGTTCGATTATATATATTATCATTAATTAATCTTGGAATAATATTAAGGCAATTTGTTTTTTTTTTAGTTTTTTTTGGAAATTCAAAAATTGGTATTCAGACAACAATGAAAGGTGATTGCTAAGAACTGGTAAGTTGAATGCAAAAAAAATGAGGATCTACATTAATAACTATACCAGGTCAAGCCATATATACGACACAATTTTGAAAAAGGTTATGTCCTCCCCTGCTACACATGAGGGGTGTGATTATTAATATCTCACCTACATTTTTTTAATTCTTCTGATGGACATGGTCTCGATTAGGTCGAATGACTTGCATTCTTCTGGCTACATTAATTACCTTGCAGAGGGAGGTGTCTGAGAATAATATTGATCTTTTTAGTCATTTTCTTTCTATCATATCAACAAAGATAATAGTTTATTTGTATATCACTTTCAGAATCACATAATTAGAGGTCAGGTTGTGCAACATGATGCATTTATTAATCAACATTTATGGTGCATAGAGGATTGAGTGCAAGTTACAACTTTCCCACGAATATTGCCCTAGATTTTACCAGCAAGGATAGCCTCATACGAATTGATGGTTAGATAGAGGCGTGTGAGAGAGGATTTGCAAGCTGGTCATTCCTCACGTGGTGGCTAAAGTATACCTTCCCCAGTCAACATTCAATAAATGATTTTATTTCATTTATACTAACACTTAATTCTGCAACAAATTTAATACACTCCAAAACTACTCATCTCTACTGTGCAACAGTTTCAAGGGGACGTAAAGTCAGAGAGGTCAAGAACGGTGGCTAGGGAGAAATTGCAGAGTGAGAGGAGAGGAAATGTTACAACACTTCGCTCTGTAGAAGGGGTCTCTCATGTCATTTAACTGCTGGGATAACCCGATCCATACTAAAAAGAATAGACAACAATAACTGCAACCCCATGATTTACTATTCTCATTCTATCTCTCTTTATTATTACTTTCTTTATATATATATAAATTTACCATTAGTTATGTTTTGTTAAGATCATCTTCTTAGTCCTCCTTCAATACTATTCAGTGTTGTAGCTTACGATGTTGGATTTTACTAGAGATCAACTACAGATCTGGGCGTGGTGATTTCTGGCCATGGTAACAATAGCTTGCTATTAATGGAACCAAAATCATGTTAATAACATCTAGTTATCATTAACAACAATATGATCAATGGAACGATAATAAAATTATTGTGATAATAATACTATTTGCATTTGATCCAGTACTATTAACTAGTCAAAACATGGTTTGAATGATGGATTCACCATCGAATTAGATACCTAGAAAAAGAGGAAATAAGGGTTCATTTCTTCCTTATTTTCTCTTATTATCTAACTTCTAATGTCGATAGGGTTTAGTGCAAATTTAAAACGGGATTGATATTAAATTTTTGGTGCAGATTGAAATACCGTTGCAAAGTTTGATGTTTAGGTAATGAGTGAATCCTTTTCTTTTTTGGTTTATTTTAACTGGTTCCTTTCATAATCCTCTCATCTTGGTCATTTCTAGGAATAAATAGGCTAATATTATAGATAAAGAGGCACAAGGAATTCTAGACAAAATTTTGGACTGAGACTGACTGGTAGTGGATAGACCCAGTGGGTTAAAGTTTCACATGTCGTACTTAACATTCATAACTATAGAGAGATAATAGTGTGTTAAGGACACAATGTATGAGGGTATTATTTGTTATATATCAAATCATATATTATTCGTTATATTTATTGAGTTGGTTCAAAAAAAAAATGATATAATTAAGCATTACCGAGATCATATATTTCTGCGTACTTCCTTTACCACTTTAAAATCTACAACCTGGTTAACCAATTTATCTTTATTTTCTATTAAGCAAGATATGAATGGAATCTCTCATCCCAAACACCTAGAAGAGAACAAATACCCTAGATGCACATAGAATTACACATGTATATATATATATATATATATATATATATATATTAGAAACATCACACCTTAACAGGTGGACCCCATTTTCCTCGATTACAAATAAGGTGAGCTTACACTAGAAGGGATTACTACTACACTTTTGCATGATAAGGCTATCCTACTAGTTGTAACTCTTCTAAAATAAATTAAAAATTTGTCAAAGGGAACAACACATTGATGAGTCTTGCTCTCCACCCTACTATAATGGCATCATGGAGCCTCGTGGGCTCTAGCCATATCCCTAAGCAAGGAATTATTCTAGCTTCAAGATGATAAATGAAGCTCTTTCAAATTTTGAAAAAGAATAAGAATAACATAACACCAAATTTAATGCATCTAGGTTCTCTATTTTCTATCTTCAACCATGAATCCATACAATATGTCACCTTTTTACGACCAATACACAAAAAGGAAAAGAATGTAGGAAAACTTATCTATTTCCCTTAAATGAGGGAATTTAGTTGTTCTACTCTTCTCTCCTCTGCAAGCCAATCTTTCTTGATCACTATCTCTCCAATTAGGACTCCTCTCCTTCTCTCCTTCCTTTTGCCATCTTCACTAAAGTTCTCCAAAAGGAGAAGTGGGTAACACCCCACTCATTCTTCTTCAAAATATATAGAAGTTTCAACTTGCAACTCTTGGATGGTGATGTTTGGAGTGTCATTTCCTCCATAAATGAGGGTCTTTTCCTTATTAAAGAAGATACATGCATTTGGACAACACCTCAATCTTTCCACCCCATCCTCTTCTCAAAATTCGTCACTCTTTATTATGAGGACATTTCAGGGGTCAAATCATGTCCTTGGGGTACTATTGTATGCCTAATTGACCCCTACCACTATGGTATAGACCCTACGGGGTTTATTTTTGTATTCCAACCAAAGAAATTAACCAACAACCCTCTATAAAGCCCTATTTAAGGATCCATCCGAATTTCAATTTTAGATGGGGGTTCCTAAACCCTAACCCAACTTAAACCCACATGACTCATCATTAGTTCCCTCACAAACCAATATTAAGTTATCCTTTTAATATCAACCCTTACACCAAAATCTACCAACATGGTAACTTTGTTTCTTTCTAAGCCCAAAAAGGGGTCAAATTCATACA
>VDFB02287538.1:134341-147108 GCA_007258455.2 Sequoia sempervirens
GAGTAGTTGCGGAGCCAAGGACAAAGTTACAAATTGTTACATCAATAATTTGGGTTTCTGTAAGCGCAAAGCCGTGATTTCATTTATGTATCTTCTGGTTATTCTGAATTTGAATTTGGGGGAAATTTGTTGTGTGCTTGTCATAGGGCTTGTCAATAGTTGTTTTAGGGCTATAAGTTAATTGAATTTTGGGAAATTGCAAGGTTTTGTTTTGTAATTTCATATTTTGTTAAGCCCTAGTTTGTTTAAAGTTTGAAATAGCAAGGAAGCCCTAGTTTACTCAGGATGGCACCGACAAAGCAACACTTTGGCCAGATTGATTGTTTAAGTAGAAACTTATATGATGATTTCCTAGATCAATTTCCCTGGTCGAAAAATGATAGGAAGAAGGGGTTGGTTTTGATGCAAGGAAAAAATCTAGGGGAGGGATTAGTATATAATTGTTCTAACATAGCTGATGCTAGGGTTCCTCTTACTGGTCTAGAGATGTTTAGATTGTCATTTGGATAGAGGAATTTTACCCACCCGTTTTCTAATGGTTGGATGTATGATATGGGGAAGTTAGTGGTACCAAATGTGTTCCCTGATATAGACTTGCTTAGGGCAGTGGCTGCACGATATGACCCTATCACACGGGTGATTCAAGATAATGATGGAAAGGTTTTCTTAAGCATCAATATAGAGTACTTTTGACAGGTTTTTTATCTAAGTGAGCCTATTATATTCTTGTTTCATATTGATCTTGAAGAGATGAAGTAGGAATATGGGAGGTCGAAATCACTTTTCAGAGCTAAGTTGCTCCCACCTCATTTGGCTAGGGAAGGAGGTTCAAAATTGCATATTAGCCCTAATGAACAAGAACCTTTCAGACCAAATTGCTTTGCAAAGCATTTCTTGGCTACCTTTTACTCATTGTGCCAAATTTTGGGTTTTCACCCCAACACGATGATGCCTATTGCTTACATGTTTATGGGGGTGCAAATACAACACCCTAATTTCTTAGTAATTTATGATTTTGCTTCTTTATTGGCTGAAAAGATACATGAAGGGCTATCAAAGTTGCAGAAAAATGATACATGCACTCCATTCTTTTGGTATTCCATGTTAATGTATATTTTCTTGTATAAGGATGTTGAATTCTTCTCTAAGAAGATGGAGTTAAGGCAGTGGGTTGATGGAGAAAGATTGTCGGTGCAAGTATGGATTGCAAATTTATCATGTAATAGGGAAAACACTAGTTATGTGCATTTTGACAATTGTTTTGCTTCTAGATTGAGAGCCAGGTTGATGGTAAATGTACCCATGATTCCTGAGGAGTTGCATGATTTCCTTAGACCAAAGGGGAGGAAGCCAGAATTGAAGGTTTACCATAACTGGGGTGATATCATTCCATACCCAATCAACACTGTCTTGAGGGTGTATGGTTTTCAGGGGACCCCTCATATATTGTCATACAATGTGCCACCAAGAGTGGGGTTTGCAGAATTCATGTGGCAGATTGGTTGTAACCATGAGGACAACCTTATTGGGAAAGGTAAAGGAACATTCTTCCCGAATTACACTATGGTGTCAGATTAAAGGGAGGTTGGATACATTTTAGGAAATTTTTTGAGGAATACCATTTGAGGTGTGGCCCCAGGCGACAACATGATCTTGAGGGCTTCTTTGCTCTTTTCAAAAAAAGGATAAAAAGGTGGTAAGTTTGTGCATGAGTTCAACTTCCCTAAAGACTTGATTAGAAATGAATTTGACCTAAATAGGCAGGAGTTGAACAAGGAGAAGTGGGTAGCTTATGACAAGCTATTGGCTATTGTGTACAAAATGGATTCAAAGTATGATCCATTGATGGAGTTCAATCCATATCATAAGAAAATTGACTTCTTGATGGGAAACTTCAAACAAATCATGGGCACTATTATGCATGTTTTGCACACATGCCCCGCAGTAGGCAGGGACCCCCTTTTTTTTGCTCCTGACAGGCTGTTTTGCTCCTGTCTTGTATTGTGTGCCCCATTTTCCAAGCCCAAATTGGTCATGTTCCTTCAAATGATCAAATCCCCCTACCCAAATTCACCTACTTGGGGTATTCAAATCTGGGGAGAAATAAAGTCCCCCGTCCTTTTTTTTTTTCCCTTTGTCTTGTTCCTGCTGACTTGGTCCCTGATCGCTCAATTCACTTTTTTCTACATTTTTGACTTTGGGGACAACTTTCTGGTGGATTTGGGATGTTTTTTTGGTGTCTAAGTGAACTGTCAATGTTTCCTAAATGTTTCATTAAGTTTTGGTGGTTTCAGAACTTTGCTTTTGAAACTCCCTCCCTCTTTGGTTGTTTTGAAACATCTGTGGACCCTCGATGGTTCGCTTTCCACATTTTTGACTTTGGGGAAAAATTTCTGGTGGATTTGGGATGTGTTTGTGGTGCCTAAGTGAATTGCCAAGGTTTCGTCAATGTTCTGTTAAGTTTTGAGGGTTTCAGAACTTTCCCTCCAGAAATCCCTCCCTCTTTGGCTGTTTTCAAACATCCGTGGACCCCCCGATGGTCCACTTTCCACATTCTTGACTTTGGGAAAAACTTTCTGGTGCATTTGGGATGTGTTTGTGGTGCTTAAGTGAACTGCCAAGGTTTTGTCAATGTTTCATTAAGTTTCGTTGGTTTCAGAAATTTCTCTCCAAAACTCACTCCCTTTTTGGCTGTTTTGAAACATCCGTGGACCCCGACGGTCTGCTTTCCACATTTTTGACTTTGGGGAAAACTTTCTGGTGGATTTGGGATGTTTTTGTGGTGCCTAAGTGAACTGCCATGGTTTCATCAATATTCTATTAAGTTTCAGTTGTTTTAGAACTTTCCCTCTGAAACTCCCTCCCTCTTTGGCTATTTTGAAACATCCGTGGACCCCCGATGGTCCGCTTTCCACATTTTTGACTTTGGGGAAAACTTTCTGGTGGATTTGGGATGTGTTTGTGGTGCCTAAGTGAACTACCAAGGTTTCATCAACATTTCGTTAAGTTTCGGTGGTTTCAGAACTTTCCCTCCAGAACTCCCTCCCTCTTTGGCTGTTTTGAAACATCCGTGGACCCCTCGATGGTCCACTTTCCACATTTTTGACTTTGGGGAAAAATTTCTGGTGGATTTGGGATGTGTTTGTGGTGCCTAAGTGAACTGCCAAGGTTTCGTCGACGTTTCGTTAAGTTTCGGTGGTTTCAGAACTTTCCCTTTGGAACTCCCTCCCTCTTTGGTTGTTTTGAAACATCTGTGGACCCTCGACAGTCTACTTTCTACATTTTTGACTTTGGGGACAACTTTCTAGTGGATTTGGGATGTTTTTGTGGTGCCTAAGTGAACTACCAAGGTTTCGTCAATGTTTTGTTAAGTTTCAGGGGTTTTGGAACTTCATCCCTCTTTGGCTATTTTGGAACATCCGTGGAGCCCCAGCGACCCAGCCTCCGGGACCTGGCCCCTCTGTGGCCATTTCTGGGACATCGTCCCTCCATGGCCGTTTTGAACATCTGCTAACCCTTGGTGACCCGGCCTCCGAAACCCGGCCCCTTTGTGGCCATTTCCGGGACTATGTCCCTCCGTGGCCGTTTTGAACATCCATCTGGCCCCGGCGACCCGGCCTTTTGAAACTGGCCCCTCTGTGGTCATTTCCAGGACTCCATCCCTCCGTGTCCAATCTAGGACTCCACCCCTCCGTTGTCGTCTAGGACTTTCCTTCCAGGCCGTCGTGTGCTCATTGACTTTTCAAAAGGGTGGTGACCCTCTAGCTTTCCCCTTCCAAGCTTCCGATTTTTTTCTTGAATGAGTCCAATCTTAAGGAAGTTTTTTTGGGCACTCTTCCTTCCCCTTTTCCCATGCGCTATAATTGAAAAATCTCGGTTTTGCTATGTTTTGTGAGGTCTGGGAACTTCCCTTCCGATTGGTTGTCCCTCGTTCACTGCCTGCCCCCTTGGGCCTGCATTAATGTTTATGGTTCAAATGAGCTCCAAATATGAATATTATGATCTTTTGATGATGCATGGATGAATCTAACAAGGATTTTGTAATATTTTACTAACGTTTTCCTTGATTTGTATATGAAAGCACTTACGACACTTCATGTATGTAAGATTCAAGAAGCCTACCATGGGTTTGTCGAGGAGACCCATTGAGAAAGCTCAACAAGGATTTCGCATAGCTCCTGTCACCATTCATTTCATGTTCGCCTCTCCCCCTAGCACCCACCAATAGGGTTGGTGTTAGAAGAAGGCATGTGCCAAGGAATTCAATGAAAAAAATGAAAAGGGGTGGCCTTGAAGAAGACATGGGGGAGTTGTCCGCCCGAATCGGGAGCAACTAATCAATTGATGCTAGTCGTCAATGGGCTCGTTTGATCCAATGAAGAACACTGCAAGCACATCAAGTAAGAAGGCAGCTTTTAGGCAGTTTCAGCTACAGTAAAAGGGCAATCAACTAAACGATGAAATTTCTACAGCACCTAAGCACTAGATGACAAAATAGGGAAAAACCAAAGATGTATTTTTTAATTGTTGAATATTGTGGGGTAGGTGAAACCCTAATGTAATCAAATCTGGGCCATTCATTGTGAATTAATCCTAGCCATTCATTTGGGCTTTGGAAAACTATAAATAGGGGCTTGCCCCTCATTTGTAAGGGTTGGAGAGCTATTGTAAAAGGAATTTGCAGCAATAGAAGACAACATTGCATGATTTTATGAATGTTCTCTTTGATTTTGCTCATCTTGCATGCATGGTTCTACCTTCTATGTTAGTTTTAGTATTATTTTCTTGAATGGTTGTCATGATGGTGTTTTTGTTAGAGTATTTGATGAGCTTCCAGCCCATACTTTTAGCACTTGTTGATGACAAGTTGTTGTGCAAAGTTAGCCTGGGCTTCTTTCTATCATTGTTGCAACCTAGTTCAATTGCATGTTCATGATGTGTATGTGTAATTTGAAAATCAGCAGACCTTAGAAAATTGCACTAGTTTTGTGTAGCTATAGGTTTCTCTTGGTCAAACAAAACTTAGTTTAGGAAGCCTGTCTACTTTAGCAGCCACCATTGTTACTGTTCATTCATAGCTTAGGATTAGAATAGCTTTATTAACCCTTCTCCTTTTTCTATTTCTTTTAATCCTTGGTTAGAGTAGGATCTCAGGCATCACCATGAAGCTAAATCAGATGAACTTGTTGAGTTTCAACTTGTTGTTTTGAGTGGACAACCACTATTCATTCACTTCCAGTACTTTGAAACTGCATTTGCAAACCCAA
Organism: Sequoia sempervirens; assembly: GCA_007258455.2. NCBI lineage: Eukaryota > Viridiplantae > Streptophyta > Pinopsida > Cupressales > Cupressaceae > Sequoia > Sequoia sempervirens. The sequence continues at coordinate 139,609 of VDFB02287538.1, forward strand.
CTTCCCATGCTTTGTAACTCATCCATAAGACCGCCTTGTGATTCCAACAAATCACATCAAACAACTGAGATATTCCAATCAATTTCAAGAACTTACATTAGAGACCTTGGGATAGTGTTTTGCAATTTGATTGTCGAAGATTGTCTTTCAAGAGAGGTAGTGCACCTACGTACTGCCTGTTTGATAAGTGCATAAAAAACACATCAATAGGCACCTTGATGACCAAAACGATAAACTTGGAGTCAAATTTGGGCATATAGGAGCAAGATGCCAGGCCAATTGAAGTGAGGCCAGCTTACCAACCTACAAAAATATGGCCTATTTACAAAAGGAAGAGAAATTATAGTAGTGATGAAGAAGAAGAGGATAGAAAGGGAAAGCAAATAATGAAATTGCCTACACAAAAAGGTCCAAAGTTCAAAATTCCTTGAGCAATAAAGATTATTGACTTGGATGTATCACCTGAAAATAGTCCCTCACCACCACCATCAAAGCCAAGCCCTAAAAGGCAAAGAATTGAACAATCACAAGAGGATTTAGTGGATGAGATTGTTGTCATTGACTAGGAAATGCAAGTGGGTATGCCTTACCCTCCTAGGTCGGCTGAATTGGTTCTCTCTTATCTAGATATGAAAGGAAAATGTGTACAAGATGCAAGAATGGAGTCATGTAAAGAGTTTCTAGATGACAATGCATTTGTAAAAACTCTAGTCTTCTTGCAACTAGTATGGAGAATGAAATTGGAAGAATATCAAGATAAATGCAAGAGGAGAAGAAAATTGAGACCTGATAGGTCAAACTAGGAGAATGATGATGAAGTGAAAGCTGAACTAATGGAAGAGTTCAAGAACATCACTCCTGAGGAGGGGAGAAAATTAGTAAATCAAGCTGATGTCTTGATTTTACCTGAATGGGACATTGCAGATGTTGTAGCTTTCAATTCTATTTTGAAGTCCAAGCACCCCTTACAAGACTCTGAAGAAGGTCAAGGCAACATTGCAAGATTCTGCCTTTAATGAAGAGTATGAAACTTTAGCAATTTGGGCTTTGGCCCCTCAAGGGAGAAAGCCGAATGTTACTGATATTAACTAAAATATAAGAGGAGGGTTGATAATAAAGAGAGCTTCAGAGACCTCAACCACAAAGGCTACTAATTTGACTGTAAATGTGGCCAAATTGGCCCAAAATACTGCTGAAAGAGAGGAGGCTGAAAAGAAAAGTTGAATGGAGAAGTACAATGCCATAATTGAGGAATATAGCAAGATGCAGCAAAGGAATGTTGAGCTGCAGACTGAGGTGGACAAGTTAAAGAACAAGCAGATTAGGGAGACATCAAGTGCTCCAAGGATTAGAACATTTCCTTCCACATCAAGGTCAGTTCCTCATGCTTCTCCTATTGTGTCTCCACCAGGGTCTCCTAGTCAAACTCCTTCCCTTAGCCCTACTTTAGAGCTAATTGATGAAGAAATGGAATACTCTGTTGATCCTTCAAAGAAGCAGCTAATGCATAAGATTTTAGAGTTACAAGCATCCTTGAAGGTGAGTGAGAAGGGAATATTCTTAAAGCAAAGGGAGGTTGTAAATGTTGTATTGAGACATTTAAATGAGAAATCTGATGACAGATTGTCATATGTGCATTCTTTATATTCTTTATTATTAAGTGCAATAAAGAATATTGATAGGGATTAGGAGGTTGTAGTACCATTAATTGAAAGATGGATCCCTAGGGCCAATGATCTTGACATCATGTATAAAGCTTTAAGGTTTGATGTAAATAATAGGCCCAAATCATCAAGGCCTACTCAGGTATTAGTTAAGTCATTACAAGGTTTTCAGACCTTACTAGATGACTTGAGTAGGAAGATCAGAGAATTGGTGAAGAACTTTGATGATTGGAGCGACACATTGCTACCTGACATAATTGATGAGTAGGGAAATATCAGGTCACTCCAACAATGGTAGGATCAGGAAAATGAAGTCATCAATTGTCAAATTAGATTAATTTGTGATGACTCGAATTATGATTTATTGGTGAGCGGTATGGATAAAATTATTAGCACTAGTTCATTCTTTGAATCTTTTGAAAGAGAAGCGAATCAGGTGGCAATTAAGTATACACCTTATAGTGAAAAGGTAAATGAGGTAATCAATTTTAATTGGCCAACTGATGAGGATTACCAGAAATGGGTAAACGTATATTTAACTAAGGAGGAGTAAAAAGGAGTAGGATGTTAACGGTTGACAAGTTAGCTATTGCAGTTAAAATGGATTACAGTTTTGTTTTTGGTGGCAGTCTGGGCGTGGAATTCTTGAAGCTTTGTTGCTGCATCAATCATTCTTAGCGGGCACGATGAACAAGAGGATTCTCCAGGAAATTGTTGTTGTAACAAATTTTGGAATGTCACAAAGCAGTCCAATTGGCTAGTGATGTGTGTGCTTTCTGGCTTGATGCTTGTTTTCTCCTTCATTTCTATAAGAAGGATTTCAAGGCCAAAATTACGGGTTAGCAAGTTAGATATTTCTGGTCGAGTCTAGGTAGAGTTGTACAGAAAATTGTAAAGTTTGATGGTTTTAAGGAAAATGCAATTTAGGTTTTGAGTCATTTTGTAGTAGGTTTTGAATTCATGGGAATTTAATGTTTTATGACAGTACTGGCATTTGAATTGAAATGATTAATTCAAACTCATGTCTCTCCATTGTACATGCATATCTGAATTTTGAATAAGATAATTAAGGGTTGTCTCGTTCATCTCACTATTGTGGTGTGTATGATTTCTATTTTGACTTTAATTCAAGGATTTAAAATGCTTGAATGGGATTGTAGGTGGATATGTTCTGTATAAGGATTTGATAAGTAGTATTGGGTTAGAATACATGTTGATGAAATTGTAAAGCAATGTTCTCAAGGATCTTATATGTTATGTGTTAAATCTGTCATAAACCCTTAGATGTTTATGAATTTGACTCCTTCAATGGATATATGACATTGATCTAAGTTGTACCAATTTGTATGGTTTAGTATTTTTTTTTCTTTACCTAGCGCTTGCTACAAATTACAAATCAATGACTATTTTACACTGTGGAATGTGTTGTAGTTATATCATGCTCCAAATAGTTGATATTACTGGTGAACAACCAATTCTATTTAGTATTATCCTATTATGTTGAGCTATTAAATGAGATTATCTATTGTTGTTAATGTTGTTTACGATAATAGTGTAGAGGTTGTAAACGCATTAAGGGATCACCCTCTCGGGTCTTGCAGAGCCCAAAGTGTAGGAGGTCTTTAAAATCCTCTTCAGTTGGTCCATAAGTGAACCTTAACCATAAGTGAACCTTGATCCTAATTAAAATGTAACCCTAACCATACTACAATTCAACCCTAACACTAAGTGAACCTTAACTATAATCCTAACATTAAACCTAATTCTAACCTAATGCTAATTTAATCCTAACCCTGCAACTAACATGAAAGATTTATTTTGTAACCCTAATTGAACCCAAACTCTAATCATAATTACACTCTAACCCTAATCTTTATCCTACTTGAACCCTTAACCATAATTGAACCCAAACCATAATCCTAATTACACTCTAACTCTAACCTAAATTAAAACCTAACCATTATCATATCACTAATTAAACCTTAACCATTATCATATCACTAATTAAACCCTAACCCTAATTTTAATTGTAATACTAATTGAACCCTAACCTTAACCCTTATTAAAACCTAAACCTACTTGTACCCTTACCCTAGCCTAAAATTAATCCTAGCCCTATCCCTAATTGTTCCTAAAATTAATTGAACCCTAACCTTAGTTGAGTCCTAACCCTAACCACAACCTTAATCCTAACCTTTTCCCAAAGCTTTATCCTATAACCCTAACCTAATCTTAACCCTAGTTTAACCCTAATCCTAATTGAATATAAACCCTAATCTTAATGATAATTAAATCCTAACTGAATATTAACCCTTACCATAATTGTAACCCTAACTCTAATCCTAGTTGTATTCTAACCCCAACCCTTACCTTGATCCCAAAATTTATCCTAAAATCCTAACCCTAATTTTAAACATCAATTGAATCCTAACCTAACCATAGTTGAGTCTTAACCGTAATAATTCCCTAACCCTAATACTAATTAATCTCCAACCCTAACCCTAATATTAACTTGTAGCTCCTAATCAAAACCCTAATTGAACCATAATCCTAACCATAGCCCTAATGTTGAACCATAATCAAAACCCTAACCCTAAATCTGTAGTTGAACTATTACCCTAACCTAACATTAACCCTAACCCTAACCCTAATTGTATTGAACCCTAATTGAATCGTAACCTAACCCTACTTGAATTCTAACCCTAACCCCAACCCCAACCCTAAACTTTACCCCATGTTTTATCCTATAACGCTAACGCTAACCACAACCCTAATTGAACCCTATCCTAACCCTGACCATAATTGAACTATAACCCTAATTAAACCCAAACCATAACTCAAACCCTAATCCTAATTCTAACCCTAATGTTGACCCCAAGATTCATTTTGAAACCCTAACCATAACCCCAACCTTCACCCTAATGTTGACTCCAAGATTTATCTTAGAGCCCTAATTGAATCCTAACTCCAATTGAACCCTAACCCTAATTAAATTTTAATCCTAAACTCAAACCTAACCCTAATTGAATTCTAACCCAAAAGCTTATCTTAATTATAAACCTAACCCTAATTATAACCCTAATTCTAATTCTAGCCTTAGCTATAATTCAAACTCTATTGATAATTATAATTTTAATACTAACCCTAATTCTAATGGTGACCCTAATTCTAATTGTAATACTAATTGAATCCTAAACCTTATTAAAACCTAGCGCTAATTTAACCCTTACCCTAGCTTGAAATTAATTATAGCCCTAACCCTAATTGAATTCTAACCCTCACCCTAGTTGAGTCCTAATCCCCCAACCCTAATCCTAACCTTTATCCAAAGCTTTATCCTATAATTCTAACCTTAACCCTAATTTTACTCTTTTGAACCCTAACACTAATTGAATCCTAAACTTAATTGAACCCCAACCCCAATGGAAATCCTAATTGAGCCCTAACCCTAATTGAACATCAATTGAATCCTAATCCTAACCATAGTTGAATCTTAACTGTAATCAAACCCTAAGACTAATTAATCTCTAACCCTAACCCTAATATTAATTTTAAAACTTTTTTTATGTGTAATAATAAATTAATTATAGTTTCTTTGTATTTAATTTTATAATTTTAAATTGATTTTATATTTGCATTTATTATGAAAATCCTATCTTATTTTAATATTTTTGTACAATAAAACCTTTAGTAAAAGCTTAAACTAATAATATTGAATATTCTTTATGTCTTAAATAAGGTAATTAAGAACCAAATTTTTATGTGTAATAGTGAATTTAGGATATTCCTTTTTTATTTAATTTTCTTTTTCTGATTTTAAATAAATTAATTTAAAACTTTAAAAATTATAATTATTTTCCATTCCTTAACAATTTTATTTCTACTCTATTATTTAGAAATTATTTTATTTCTATTTTATTATTTCTTTTCTAATTTTAAGTATATTATTTTAGAAACTTACTTTTTATGTGAAGTAATTTAACATATTATTTTTATATCTTATTTTTATAAATAATTATTATTATATAAAAAATCTCAAGAGATATCTTGTTTTTTCAAACAAGATATTAATTTAGAGCAATCAAAATCATTTTTTAATGTAAAATCATCCCTCTTCTTTGAATATTGGCAGCTCACTTGCCCACGATATTGCAATCGATAAAGACCTCACAACTTTTGACCACGCGATGGCGGGCAACCCTGGATCTCAACCATCGGTAATCATGTTCGTTCAACACAGTCGCCAACTTTTTCATTAACCATCAAGCACCTTTCCTACCGAGATTATAACATCTCCATTGATTTGAAACACGTGCATCTCATAAATGCTTTAGTAACCCGCTACATAATGTATTAAAACCAGATAAATTTATCAAAGTATTTCTATCATCTCTTCAGCTTAATTAAATGAGACATGTGGCACTCGACTCTGATATCGTGATCAACCAAAATAGTGCGGTGGGGTCATCATGGGATGGCGGGGAACGAATGAGATCAAATGATAATTGATCTATGGTCACGCAAACTTGTCCCTCTCCAAATATAAAACGTTTATTAAAAGAACGAGGGGACATCACTAGGCAGATGATAAACAATGACATAAGTTGTTTTTTAAATGAGGAAGCATGAGACCATCCAAGACTTAAGAAATAATAAAGTTAGGCGAAGGAAATAAAATGATAAATCAAAAGGGGCCCAGCCTAGATGAAGCGATGGGGCTTAAGTTGTTTTAAAGCCCTCCCCAAAAAGTAACAGCCCAAAAGATCCCTACCCAAGGCATAAGATAAACACTAGAGTTTTACATGAAGACAAAGGTAAAACCCCAACCTTAGGCTTTTCCCAAACACCATAGATGACCAGAGACATAAGGAAAGATAAAAATGGAACACAAAGAGAAAAATTTTGAAGTTCCATCACAAGGAAAGGTCTCCTCCCTTCTTGGTAGAGATAACCTCCTCCACACACAACCCTTAAAAATTATGAATAAAAGGAATATAATCTTTGAAGAACTCAAAGTTGATTCTCTCCTACTTGATGCTTTTAGTCATTTTATCCTTACAAATATTTATAGTGATTACTAGAGGCACATAGACCAATTCTTCATAATAGAAGAATTTGATCATACTTTTCCAATGATGGCATTATGAGAAAACCTTAGGTTAAATGAATAATTCCTAGCTAAGTTCTTTAAATCATGTCCAACTGTATAAGAGAAGACTACTGCTATGTGTACCTGGATACCATGGAGAAAGGCTCTTTGGGATCTTTCATCAATCATCCTACCTTAAAACATACCAAAAGTCTCCTAGCAATTAGGCATAGGAAGATTTAAGATGACTTAAATTTTTTTTTATTGCCAAAGCATAAACTTATGATGACTTAACCAGGCCTAGTACACACTCCCTCCCCATTTACCACTTAGACATATGGAAATTAAATGTAAATTTGCTGCTATTTTTAGTCATGTAGGTGTCCAATAAACCACTTGGTGGTGTTTCCCTTCAAGTTTATTTACTTGAATGAAGAGAAAAAGTCCTTTGATTACAATTAGAGAATACATTTGAGGCCTTGGTTGTGTAACTAGTGGACCATAGTCACATTTAATACTTGTTACAAAGTTTGAGAGTTAAAACATTAAGTAGATTTGATTTGTGATGGACACATTTGGACGGTAGTAACAATAACTTGCAATCTATCAAGACTTGAATACCTTATAACCTATGAAATTCTAGCGATGAAATGATAAATTAATCATAATGTCACCTTGGGATCACATCACCATGAAAGAACTTCATCCAACATCCTTATTAGTGCAAGTACCACCAAATAGGTATTT
>VDFB02287539.1:0-33624 GCA_007258455.2 Sequoia sempervirens
CATGTTGTTGTACTCAAAGGCCCTAATTGGGAACTCCCTTTTCATATTCATAAAGATGCATCTGATTATGCTATAGGGATTGTCTTGGAACAAAAAGAGGGATAAATTGAGAATGCAATCTACTTTTTCAACAAAAACCTACAAGGAGTTGAGTTTAACTACACAATGACAAAGAAGGAGATGTTGGTAGTCATCTATGCCCTTAATAAGTTTAGGCATTACATAACAGGATATTAGATATTTGTCCACACAGGCCATTCAACCATAAGATAACTCATGAACAAGCCCTTGATTTTAGGTAGGCTAGTAAGGTGGTTGTTGCTAATGCAGGAATTTGACATCGCCATTGTTGAAAACCAAGAAAGGCAAATGTTGTAGCAAACTTTCTCTCCAAATTGACTACATCAGAGGACACTCAAGTCATTGATGACTCCTTCCCTAATGAACATTTCTTTTCCATCAGTGCGCATACACCTTGGTATGCAGATATAGCCAATTATTTGGTTACAAGGATAGTTCCCCTCATTTCTCTCCAAAAGAAAGAAGGGTTCTTATTGAGAAAACTTTTACTTTCTCATGGATTGTAGGATGTTTATTCTACACTGGACTAGATCATGTCATGAGGAGATGTGTAAGAGAGGATAAAACATATGATATATTGCATGCATGTCACAATGAACCCTGTGGAGGGAACTTTGCAGTTAAGAAGATAGCGATGAAGATTCTTAATACAGGATATTACTGGCCCGCACTTCATAAGGATGCAAACAAGTATACTAGGAAGTGTGATAGATGTCAGAGGATGGGTCGACCAACTAAATATGATGAGATGCCTCTATACCCCCAGGTAGTCATCACACCATTTGATAAATGGGGACTTGATTTTGTAGGGCCCATTGATGCGCCATCAAATGGAAAATCCTACATCTTGGTTTGCATTGACTATGTGACCAAGTGGGTTGAGCTTAAAGCTATGAAACATGCCAAAGATAATAAAGTTGCAGAATGCCTCTATGAGGAAATCTTCACATGCTATGGAGTTCCTAGAGAGATAGTGACAAATCAAGGGGCTCAGTTTACATCAACCCTTGTCACAACATTGGTTAATGAATATAATGTAAGGCATAGGAAATCTACCCTTGTCACCCTTAAGCCAATGGTCAGTCTGAGGTGACCAATAGGGAAATAGAAGTTATCTTGACCAAAACAATGGCTATTCATAGGAAATATTGGGCAAATAGGTTGTCAGAAGTTGTTTGGGCTTATAGAACCACTTGGAAGAAAACCACTGGTTTCACTCCCTTTGAATTACTGTATGGGAAAACAACCATGATGCCTATAGAGTTTGAGCATAAGACTCTTAGAACTACACTAGATCTTTGGCTAGACATATCTGAGGCACATAAGGATAGAATCATGCAGCTAAATGCCTTAGATGAAATGAGAAAATCAACTCTTCATCATGCTAAAATGGTGCAAAACCAAAGAGTCAAATGGCATGAAAAATACATAAAGGAAAAGTAGTTCTAGCTAGGTGATTGGACACTCCTTTATGATTCCAAATATCAAGATAATGTAGGCAAGTTGTCGACCAGGTGGTTGGGACTGTACAAAGTTGCAAAAGTCTTCTCCAATAGTGTTGTTCAACTCACAACCATTGACCCTGTCAGATTCAAGCTCTTGGTCAATGGTCACTGTCTCAATTTATATCATAAACTGACTTCCAAACAAGAATTCATGTAGCAATTTATTCAACACCAAACCTCTGAACTTTCTATAGCCGAAGAAAGCAGACCTAGTGTCCCTCCTTCTGACTAGTCAAGGTATGTATCCAATCATAATAAATATTTCCACGTTTGTGGGAATCCACTTCTTCATCAATAAATCCATCTGCCCATCCATTTCCACCATTTCTCTCTCTTTCATAACTCCACCATCACTTCACTTCACCATCACTTCATTCCATCATCATTGCATTTAATTTCTCAACTATACTTTTAAAGTAACTTGTACTTCCTTCCACATTTTTTGCAAATGACACTCCAAATTTTCAAGTGCGTGCATAACAACTTGTTATATCTTAATAATCTTCAATGCATTTATTTAATTATTGTATATTAATGTTGATATTTCACATAGTACATATTTGTACTCTGCCTTGTCACATCATAATTACATCCTAGCTTGTGCGGACACATGCTCTAATTTAGGTTGGGGGGGAGTGTGAACCCACATGTCCATGTGTCATACATGTCAATAAATTTGAAATGAGCCAATGTGAAATAATATAGTTGAAATGATGGCTTGCATGTGTGATATGACATTGAACCGCCACCATTTTTCTTGATGATACCCCTCATTTATGTTTCTTTACTGCCTTAGTCATAGTCATAACATCACCAAAATGGTAAATTAAAGAGTTACATGACATTGGCGTTAGCACTGAAGAAGAGTTGCGGGAAGAAGAATAAATTGGGTTTTCAGAGAAGGATTACAGGAAAGAAAATTTTGCAAAAGTGTTTGCTTGATTGTGGGCAGAAACAATGGGAGGTCAACTGATTAGGAATGAACCTACATTTCATGACGTGATACTGAAGAATGCACTCTCTAGCCAAATTTAGGAATTGTGGATGGTTGGACTACTTTATAAAACTAGACAATTTAAATGAGGAAATTGCTCTGGAATTTGCACAGACACTTTCATATGGTAAGACAATGGTAAAAGGGCTAGAAGTAATAGCCACAAAGGAGAGAATTGTTGAAGTAATGAGTTTGCTTGCCAAAGGAGAGCCCTACCCTGCTTCCAGGGATGCAAGGTTAGCTAGGGAAAAATTCACTGAACCTAGTGATCCACCGCTTGTTGTAGATAAGGAAGGAACAAGGAGAACTTCTCTGCTAGAAAAGTGGAAACAAGTTGTTGTCCACATTGTTAAATATATCACCTACGAGGGCCCCCAATCATGCCTCCATTTTGTGCATTTTAAGCTCCTGAACCATATGAGACATGGTAGAAGGATGAACATGCCCAATGTGTTGTACAACCTCCTTGCAATCATGGCAGCTGAAACACAAAAAGGTAGGGACAATTCTATCTCCCATCACTATTTGATAAAATTGTTAGTAGAAAAATCTTTACAAGAAGTGTTTGGTATGCCATGGGAAGAATTTGTGAACGTTGATCAGTTTAGATTGGAAAATATGAGTCATAGAGGCCAACCTCAAGCTCGTAGGGTTAGTAGGGGTGAGAGGGTTACTACAACCACTCTTGGAGCTTCAACCTCTGGCACAAACCCTCCTGTAGTTGAATTGTCAATAGAAATTGACTCCTCTGAATCAAAGTATTCAGATGAAGAAAGTTCTTCCTCAGACCCTAATGTCAATGTTCTTCCTAAAACCCCAATTAGTACTAGGGTTGCCATTAGAAAAGAGGAAGAACAAATGAGAGAGGCCTAAACTAGAAGAGGGAAGGCTAAGAAGCAAATGCCAGAAAAAGTAACACCAAGCCCTAGGAAGCAAAAAGTTGATGACACTAGTCTTCCTATAGCCGCTGAAAAACATAAAAGCCCTCTAAAGAAATCAAAACCAGCTAGAAGCCATCTAATATGCCTCCAAAAAGAATCCCTAGACTCAAAAGAACACCTAGGGAGGAGACATAAGCTCCTAAGGGGTGGGTAAATGTTGAGGTGGAATACATTTTTGAGGAACAAGCAAACATAAGATTAACAAATCTTATTGTTGTTGCAGAGCAGGTTGAAAATCAAGAACCACTGCAACTAGAGAAAGATGAACAACAAGAACCATTGCAATTGGTGCTATTTGCATAACATGAACAGGTGCGAGGAAAGATCTTGGTAGGAAAACATAAACCTCCCACTTTTTCATGGAACCTTGTAGCCCTGAATTTATGGAGTGAAATGCAAAGGAAAGATGCAAGCTATAGGAAGAAGTCAAAAAGAAAAATGCAGAAATTGAAGAAAAGAATGCAAAGATTGCTACATTGAAGGATAAGGTAGATAATGTGGTGGCTTTAGTGCCAAAAATGATGGCATGCAAAACTCCTCCAAGAGTATATGCACTGCATTTGAAGGAGCATCATCTTTCCTTCAAGATTTCTAGGGTTATTTCAGGTTTAAGCCCTTCTATTGAAACTCCACATGAATTTTTCCAAGCCTACCAATCTTCTCCTCTTGAAGTTAAAAATATGTTGTGTGAATTATAATTGCATAATTATGTTGTGCCTAATGATCATGACTGGAACCCATTACTATACATTGGAGATATCCATTTGAGGGCATTCATGTCGTGGATTCAGAATGAAATCAACTAGGGGAAACAGTTTAGAACGAGAACTCCATACCCCCTTGCCTCTCAGAGTTGAATCCAGTAAACCTTCAGACATTTACTATACATGGCACAAAATTATTTATCGCCCAAGCTACAAAAATAGGATCATGCCTATTAGGGAAGAAGCATACCAGGAATATGAGCAAGTAGTTGCTACTACAGGGAAAATAGTATCAAGGTACCTATCACAGAGGTAGAATAGTTTGACAAATCAGTTGAAACAAGATGAACCCCACTCCTTGAAAAATTATGTTGTAGCATGTAAATGAACTACTAAGTACATGCAGATTGGAAGGATGAACCAACATTATTGGCTTACATTGACATTTTAGCCACCTACTCTATTGTGGCTAGTACCAGATTACAGATACTATCAGTATGACATAGCTACATAAAGGCCAAGGTGGCGCAGATTGGAAAACAAACAAGGATTCTATTGGGATCCCAATTCAGATATGTAGAGATTGATATGGGATAGTTGTCAGTTGGTGAATTCAAAGCTTTGATAAGGCAAAATAATAGAGCTCCCTCTACTGGAGGACCAGCGAATCATTAGGTTGGGGGGAGATGATGAGTCCAATTAATGGCTCAATTTTGATAGGGTTTATCATATATTTGTTGGTGTTACTATAGACTTTGGCACCTGGTTATTGACATTCTCCATGTTATTTCCCTAAATTTATGAACCTATCCTTGTGACTTTTGATGATATTAACATGCTATGTGGATTATCTATGTTAATTTTACATGTGGTTGAATGGATGTTACTTTAAGGTAATTATGGATATGCAATTGTTTTGTGCGTGCTAATGTCATCATGTAGGTTCACATTAAGATGCTGATGTAAACGAAACTTGCAAAGTGGAAGAAACTCCTGCCAACTAGTCAGTTGCTAAGGAAGTCAAAAAAATGGTCATTAAGAGGTCAAAGTAGGGAAAACTCTCAATGGAGGGTAACTTCCAATGGAGGGAAATTTTTAGCTTGAATGAAATATTGTAAGTACCTTTTAAATGATCATGTTTGTTAGTTAAGAAAATATAGGAAGTGTGGTGTGTTGGATCCTCGTTGAGGCAAGTCTACTTTGACCAAATCTGGCACATGCATAACTTCCTCCCTCTCTTTTCTATGCTTTCAATAAATGGCATCCTCCTATTTTGTTAGAGTTGACTGCCTAGTTAGTTAGGGTTAATTAGAAACTTTTCCCTCTATGAATAATGGTCAAATGCCCCTTTTCATAAGGTTGGATGTTTTGAGATTGTACTTGCATTTCTAGTTTAAGTAATATAGTCATATTGTTGATATGTTGTAATCATGTTTTCAAGGAATAAAATGATATTCTGGTTTGTTGCATCTAAGTTAGCTTAAGGGAGACTCACTCAAAGGGGTCCACTTGGTAGAAATTCCACTCATTTAGTTTTAAAAGTTATTTTTGATGTCGTGTAGTTTTAGTTCCCAGCAGTTGTTTGTTCACAGCCAGCCATTGGAACTTTGTTCCTGTATTTGTTCCCCTGACCAAGGCGGAATGCGTGATGGTTTCCTATGCTCTGATTTTGCTAGGATTATATTTATGTCATCCATTTCAGGATTCTGATTGTTGGTGCTTTCGGTGTATTTTTGATTTATGCTTAGTATTTACTAATTTTCACCCTCACAGGCTCAATCGGTGAGGGAACCCTCGTTTTTCAAGTGTTAGTGATCAGCCAAATGGAGGAACATTTTGCATTAAGGGTTAAATCATGCATCTGATGCTATTTCATAGGGAAGTCTATTAGAAGCCTTTCCTCGATCAGATTCGACACAAAAATCCCTAGAGATAAAGTCGCTGAGACCCTCCATTTGTCTTGCTGACTGGCTGTTGTGCTATATTCATTCAAAATCCTCAGGTCGCTGAGACATTTTGGTTGCTGTGAATTTTTCTATCTCTCCCCGACCGAGGAAGTCTCACCGACAGTTATTCACAAGGTTACCATCAGGGAGAGTGGTTTACCTTCGCTCTGACCTCTAGCTAATAAATGGAACTCTACATTAATGTTTTGAGCTTGGGGAAGTGTCTGTTGACGGTGGGGAGTCTCCTTTGAAGAGGCTGGCAACCCGACGTGTGTCTTGTCGATGGCCGGTGGTCTACGCCGAAACGATCGGCGTGGGAAGAAGTTTGAGACTTCTTTGTGCAACATCTTGTCGAGAAAATAGAGAATCTGTGAAAAGATTTCGATTGGCATAACGTCTTGCCAAATGATGGAGGTCTCGGCAAAGGGTTGTCTTGTCGAGGTGAGTCTACATGCAAGGAGGAGTTGACATAACATCTCACGAAAGGAAGTGTCATCAGGAGATGTCTTGCCAACACGGGATGTCTTGCAAAGTTTTGTGGCTTTGGTATGATGTCTCAACCCGACTAGGGGAGTCTCCGCAGAAATGGAATAGTCTTGGGGAAAGGGTTGGCTAATCGCGATGTCTTATTAGACCCTATTGAAGTCTCGATTGAAGGGATTGTGCCCTCGTGAATGTTTAGGCTTTCGATGTAATGTCTTGTCGACCTGGTGGTCTTTAAAGGGTATATGGATATCGGTAAGACTCCGGGGTTTTCGTTCGCTATGATGTCTTTCCAATTCGTGATGTCTCACTGATGGTTTTAACTCTTCGGTGTAACCAATAGGAGCTCGCTGAGACCTTGTCCCAACTTGTTTGTCTTGCCGATGGGTGTGTTCATGCTGAGCATCACCAAGACTCTTGTCGATGGTCTGGTTGGAATGCTATCTACTGTCATATGCTTTCAGCAAGACCTCTTGCCAAAAGTGATATATCTTGTCGATAGTCTGGGCGATGACAAAGGGGATATCGGTATGACTCTTGCAGCTCACTATGAGGTCTCGTCGACAGTGGTAAGTTATGTCGATAATTTTTGTGGAGCATTGTGGCATCGGGGAGACACAGCTAGTGTCTCACCGACATGTGATTCTGCAGGAATAACCTTTGACCATCTAGCGATCCCACGTGGCATCTGTTCAACCAATCAAAGGAAGCTACAGGCGAACTGTTGGTAGCTTGACCGGTGCTAGGAAGATCAACAGAGCATAAATGAAATGGATCTACTTTGCTTCGATGGACGATCAGGGCATGTGAATTCAGTTCAGAGGGCGCCTGATGTTGTTTCTTGAAGAGGGTCAACTTGCAGAAGGGTCTAGAACAGAAGGAGGGAGGCACGGGGACAATTTGGGATGTCAATTGAGAGTGGTTGACATTTATGGTAACCTTTCGAAACATTCAAAAGTATCCTAACGAGTTTGGTGAACACAAAGGCGCAAGGATTAATCACGATTGTTGCAAAAGATCTTAAGGCCACTCCTGAGGGTGATCTTTTCACCAACATGGATAGAGGGATGCACATTGAATGCAACAGTAATTGTATTCCAAAAGATCTAAGGGCCGACGTGTTCAACAACTGATTCATTTTTGTAAGCCCTAGGGTAGGGGCCGACACTTTTAGTATATATGGAATTTTTTCCTCTTTGTAAAAGGAGGTTCTGATTATGCATTCTAGAGAGTCAGTGATTTTCCTTAAATCCTTTCTCAACTGATGTATGCTTTGTAACTCATTTGGAATTTGGAGCATGATATATAGAATTTACCTTGGTTATCATTTATGGTTCAATTTGCCTTCTAGTTCTTGTAAAATATTGTGCATTTTCAGGTGATTGATCAAGCTACTTTGTGAATTTTTTCTATTTCCTTATAGCTTTGTCTCATGTTAGCATGCCTCTCTTTGCAAAAGTAGTATTATGCAGATTACAAATTGTGTTTATTGAATTGCACATGAGCTTTTAATTTGTGAAAATTTTCTTTTCCTTCTTAAAAGTGTGTGCATGTCAAACCTGTTTGTGAAATACTTATGCGTAATCTATAGAAACTTGTTGTGCAGTCCCATATCTATCAGGAATATTCAAGTGTAACCTAAGTGTCTCATTGCTCTTGTCAATTTGGTGTATCACCATAGAAATAGTGTTTCCATTAGTTTTAATTTTTAAGTATTCTCCTTCTGCTTTTTCCATACAAAGATCAGTAGTTGGGTGATAACACAAAGGAAGCCGACTTTCTCCAGAGGTTCTTTTCCAATTTTTAGGTGACCCACAACCTAGAAAAGTTCCCATGTTTCTCTGAAATATCAAATTTTGCAACTTGATAAGTTACAATTTCAGTAGACAACACTTAGCGTTTATGTTAATTTCTTTCCAATATTTTATTTTCAGTACTATTTCTTTTCTAGTTTAAGGATGACTATAGTTGAAGTCCTAGTGCACATACAGTGCTAACCCATTTCAAGTTTACGCCCCTGGGTTGAAAATGAAATGCACCTTCATGATGAGTAAGATGACTACTTACTGTAGATTTCTAATCTCTAAGTCATAGCTCTAAAGGCTTAGTTATTGAACCATTAGAGGAGGCCAACAAGTACTACCTATTCCACATATTAATTTTCCTTTCAATTTTATCTCTTATCCAAAGACACATTTCTTTTAGGTTGGGGTCGATGGCAAAGGGAATGCCCAAATACCTTACCAACTTATGAGGCCCCCCCATTGGAGGTCAAAATTCCTCAACCAATCTAGTGGGACATCTTTCCATCCTAGTAAGCAAGATTTAGCAATAACTATTTTTTCCCCCGAAGCTTGGAAAAATATATCTAGCTTTCCAATGAGGTTGACCATGTTCCCTTCCTCCAACTTCAAGAGAATTGATGTGTCAACAACAAACTGCAAGTTGATGAGCTCCTTACTATCTGACAAGGTGATGCCATTAACCATTGGAGAGGAGGATCCATCCCTTAATGCATAGTGTAACATATCATAAGCAATAACAAAGAGTGTTGGGGTAAGGGGGAACTCTTGCCTTATTGATCTCTTCAGTGAGAATTCCATTTACATCAACTTGTGCAACATCCTGGAAGAGAGTTTTAACCATGTGGAAAAAGGAGTTGGGGAACCCAAAATCCTCCAAGACCAACATAACAAAGGACCATTCAACTCTATCATATTCCTTCCCAAAATCAAGGAGAAGCATTGCAACCTCCTAGTTTGTCTACTTTGCCCATTTCATAGCTTCCCAACTGGTGATGAGATTTTCCAAGATGCATCTCCCCTTAATAAAACCAGTTTTAATAGTATTTATGAAGGAGAGCAAGAAAATAAATCTACCAACCTTCCTGCTAACAATTTTTCCAGGATCTTATAAGAAACATTAAGGAGGGTGATAGGCCTCCAATTTTTTACTAAGGTTCTATCACCCTCCTTTGGGATTAAATTAATGTATCCTTTGTTAATACTTCTGCCTAGGGTGCCTCTATCAAGAGCCTCATTATAAACTGAGAATAATTCATCACATATCCACTCTATGAAAGTCTTATAGAATTTAGCTAGTAGGCCATTTGCTCCTAGTGATTTATCATCTTTCAGTGAAAGAATGGATTTCCTTATTTCATCCTTAGTGATCTCTTTTCCAAGCTCTACTGCCACATCTTCTTTGATTCTTTTAGGAATGATATGCCTTATATATTCCTTGGCCTTACAATTGGCCTCACTACCCTCTTTTGAGGTGAAAATATTCTTGTAAAAAAGAAAAAAATGCTTCCTTACATCATCCTGGCTTGACAGAGATGTGCCTTTAGCTCTTATCTAGTCAATTTTCCCTCTTGCCTACTTTTCCTTGAAGTATCTGAAGAAAAATTTAGTCCCCTTATCACCATTCTCCAGCCAGTTCATCTTGACCCTAACCCTTAAACCTTTAACCTTGATGGTTTGAAGTTTCCTTAGGTTATTATTTTCCCATATTACATTATTAGTCAGTTTTTCATCTATAGGGATTTCCTATAGGTTGGTTTCAGCTTGGAGTAGCTCATCTTGCAGAAGATCCTCCTTCCTTCTTCTATCCATGGTTCTCTTCTTACCAATAGTTTAGAACAAAGTTTTCCAACCTTTTACATTCATTTCCCATTTGTCAATAGGAAACAATATTTGGTGCATCCACTTGTTGATTAGTATTAGTGTATTGCATTTCTACAGTCCTTGTCCTTTAGCAAATTGGTGTTGAGGATAAATTGATCTCCTTTACTAGTCACTTTAGCTAGCCCTCCTTTAAAGTAGAACTTCACCCTTATGGGGTGATGATCAAAGAGGGAATAAGTAGTTACCTCTACCTTGAACCCTTCACTGATATCACCAAGAAGAAGGCCTTGCTCATGTAGAACCTATCTAGTCTACAGTAGATCCTCCTTCCCCCCTTTTGTGCATTGCACCATGTGTACCAAACATTAGCACAATCTCCTCATTGCCCCTTTATGGGTTCCTCAATTTTCAATTTGGCTTTCATTCTTTGCCAATAAAACCTTTCATTACCTTTCCAGTCCATGTCAGATCCTCCTCATTTATCTTCCCCTCTTTCCACAAAGTTGAAGTCACCCCCAATGATCCATGGGATGTCTTGCACATTGTACAACCAATTCCACAACTAGATCTGATCCTTATAACTATTAGGAGAAAAAACAGAACATATACCAAAACAAGCATCCTTTTTCTTAATGACGACCCAAACTACCTGATTACAAGGAGATGCACCAGAATCTATCACAAATTGTGTCCACTCTTGGGCCAAAAGAATAATAGCACCACACTTGCCCCCTTCATGTTTGGTGGCAAACTGAGAGGCCTCTTTCTAGATAACCTTCAAGTTGGCTTCAAGAATAAAGCCTACGGCTTTAATTTCTTCGAGGAGAACTACATCTTTTTCCCTCCTTTGGGCTAGGAATATTCTCACAACATGCTTCCTATTTGGGGATTCTAAACCCCCCACATTCCAAGATATGCAATTTATGTTCATTAAGACTAGTCTTTGGGGGGCTCCTTATCACTTTTGAAGTTATCAAAACATTTAGAACGTCTACTTTCTGTCTTAATTCTCTTGGCATTGGGCACTAGAATTATCCCACTATTCTTTTTCCTCTTTTCTTTTGCTAGATGGTTGAGGTCTTTGATCACATTAGGTATGCTGTTCTCCAAGACCTTCTTTCTATATTTCTTGGTTTTTTTCATTATTACTTCCATGGGGACCTCCTCCCCTTCAGTGGTATCCTTAGTAGAGAAGCCTCCTAAATCATCTACAAATTTCATACCAAATTGCGAGGCCAAGCCATCAAAGGTTATCACTCCATCAAAAATGCTAAGAGAAGCCACCTCTTGCTGGGGAACCTCAATGCCACCCATTCTTTCATTGTCCTTCACCAAGTATATAGTGGTAGGAGCATTAGGTGCTATTGATACCCCACCATTTATAATGGGTTGTCCCCCATTCAAGTCCCTCAAAAGATTGGAAGCATGGACAAGATTTATGTCCTTCAAATTCATTTACCATTCTTTTAACATGTGAAGAGGTATCCAATTTGTTTGTCTCAGTTTCACTTGCAACTTGTTTAGAATCAATTTGGTTAAGATTAATTTCCTGCTCAAATTTTTTTTAGTTAAATGTAAAAATTTCTTTTACTGGTTTTTCTTTATCCTCTTTTGGTCTGCTAATTTGTTTAATTTTTAGCAACGATAAATATTGAGCATTCATTCTGGCATGGTTTGTGGTTCCCTTTTCCCCATTAGAGTAGGGAGAACAAGCATCCCTTGACAAGATATTATTATTTCCTTGACATAGTCCTTCTGCCTCTAGGCATTCACTAGGGAGGGAGTTATTTATTTCTTGCATTAGGGTTTCCAGATGATTGGAGATTCAATTTGAACCACTATTCACATTATCTTGCAATTTTATCTCCACCCCTATTTGCACATGGGGATTGCAATTTTCCCCCTCAATAGAATTAGGGCTCAAGGGGGAAATCTTTTCTACTTCTTCTGGAGTGAGATTGCAATCAACAGTTTCCTCCACATTATTTTTTGTTGCTTCTACCTCGACCAAATTCGTCGAGGACAGGACAAAATTTTTATCTCCTCTGCCAGGGGCAGAGCTATTGTTATTCTTCCTTCTGATTAGAGGGAAATTCCTTCTAATGTTTCCCTCTCTCTGGCATAAATAGCAAACATTGAGACCTCCCAAGGTTTCAATTTCATAGATAAAAGTTTCATTTTTTAGTTTTATTTCCAAATTTTCAGGGAGATCAACCCTTGGATACAATGAGACAAGCACTCTCACATTTGAATGTGGAAGCGATGCTTTGGTATTGTCCAATTTTAAAATGTTTTCGTAAGGCTCCAACAAGAGTGACATAAATTTCCATAACATGGGAGGAACATGCTTAATTACTAGCCATCTCAGGCTAGATAATGCCAATACTTCTTCCTCTAAGGCTTCAGGTAGCCAAGCCAGGGCTATGAAGATTACTTTCCCAAAATGCCAAAATTATTTTCTAACTATTTCTTCTTAAGATTTAGGATTATTAAAGAAAATCACAAACAATAATTTTTGCACTATCCTACAATAATAAAATTGAAACCCTAATTTTTTCTCCCACACATTGTGAAACCACTCATCCATGTATTTACTTGTTGGAACCCTAGCGGTATCAATGACAACGAAGAAAATTGCAGATTTTGAAAGCCTATTATCTTTAATTAAAATTGCATCATCAAGCACCTAATTTGGAATCAAGACCATTTTTTTGGGGGGATCCAAGAGTTGCTTACCTTGTTCCTCCCTTCCCACGGGCTTGACATCTTCAATACCTTCAACCACAAATTTAGTACCTTACGACAAGTAGTTTCTTTCACCTGCAACAATATTCGTAAATGAACATTGCTTGTATTGGCCTTTTCATGCCCATTTAATGAATTATTTGGGGGGTCTATATCCTCCTCCATAATTAAACCACCACATCCAGACTACCACACATGTGACAACAAGTGTAAAGCAAACGGAAAGTAGAAGTTCCAGTCACACCCATAACAAACGAAAGCAAGCGAGAATAAAGGCAAGCAGAGGGTGGGGAGGGCCATACTGCTAGAGAATGATGAGTGAGCGTGGAGGAGGGCCAAGCCTCCTCCACGACAAGCTTGGAAACCCCCACCAATGCAGAACCAAATCTTCCACATGCGCGACCAGAGCCCCCACCTTCCTCTCTCCTTAGAGATAAAATTGACGAATATGATATTTTCTTCCTAGCTTAGTCTTTGAATACAATACCCTAGCATATAATTTAACCTATTTTTCACACTTTACTTGGCTCATAATAGCTGGTAGGAATGAGTCAATAAGGTCTTGGTTTTTAATTTAAATTTTAAAGGTTTCCAAGGGTAATTTCCACATCATATATGTAATCCAGGTCAACTTTATGATTGTAAAAATGACATGGGTAATCAAAGAATTATAACTAGTTTATGGTAGCATGTATAAATAAAATTGAACAAGGCTTAGGTTATTTTCTAAATTTCACACTCAAATATGCCACTTGTATACTAGTCATTGCATAAAGGACAAGCTTATCAAAGTGAGTCCAAAACAAAGGGGAAAAGTATAAGGTATGCAATTTTTGTCATTACAATTATGATCTCTTGTATTAAATTACACCCATGGATGTTTCCTTTCTCATCTTAGAACTTAATAACCTTAGTAAGAAAGGAGATAATTTTTTAAGAATATTTTTAATGAAATTTTAATGTTTTAAAAGTGTCACTTATAAGATGAAATATCTAGTGTGTTTAATGGTAAAATTGAATTTGAGGCCACAATGAGCTTATATAAGCAAGATCAACCTTCATGTAATTCAATGGTTAAATGATCAAAGAATTTAGAAATGGTAAAATAAAACATTCAAAACTATAACTTGCAACCATATGTTATTGGGAAGAGAGCTCTGTCATTCATTATCACCTTATACACACACAAAATAAGTAAATATTCATTTAATTTTAAAAACAAAACAAATTATTGTTGTTCATTTAACCATGTGAACATTATAAACAATCAAATAAGAATGACCATGATCCATGGTCAATGAAATAGTTTTATATTGATATAGGTTTTAAAATAATTAATTTTAGATTGGATTATCATTTCTTTGGTGTGTTTCTTTCATTCATTACATGAACATCCTTGTAGCAACCATTATCATAGATTGTTTCTAATTATAAGAAACCATTTTACTATCTTTAGACTATGTAAACCCTTATTCAATAATCATTTTAATCCATCATTGGTTGTTAGCGATCAAAAACCTAGAATCATCTTATTATTTTCATTGTCACGAACACTTTTTGAATCTTTTTCAACCATAGTCCTATAAAATCCACTAAAACATGCCAAGTTTGTGCTCATCTATTATCAAACAGATGAAAAAAATTGTACTTAGATTGTCCACTGTCAAATAGTGATTTTCCCTAAAAACTATTTTTATGCATTTAACTACCATTTAAAACCCCATAAACCCCTTTAACAAATAATAGTCATAAATTTTATCAAGCTTCTAATTAGGTCCTTTAAAAAATTAATATAAAATTTAAGCTACTTTTACATAATTAAACTATGTTTGTTCATTAAACAAAATATTCATTTGGAAAATGTAAATATAGAGCTACAAAAATAGAATCTCAAATATAATTACAAACAATAAATAAGATATGATAGGGAACATATAAATCAAATTCAAAAGCTCTTAGGTATGGATAGTAGTGTGCTCATATTGTTGTCCCATCATTGTGTTGCCATCTAAATTCTACAATGTTATCAAAAAAGGTAGAAAATGAAAATTTCTACGTGGAATTCATACATCTTGAACAACAAAAGATGAAAATAGGGAAGATAAAACACTATAAATGCTCAAGGAAATACAAAACAACATCAAATAATCTAGCATTATTTAAGTCAAACAAAATAATGAAATTACAGAGGAAACGAAGAGAGATGCAAACCTTTGTGTGATTGTAAAGAAACAAAACACATGTTTTTAAATAGAAGTGAAGATTGTGATTACTTAGGAGCATGCCATGAATGAACAAGCCCCTAGTTAATTTCATGGGTAGTTAATGGAATGAGGAAGATTAAACTGTGTGTGCTCTTAAGCCTACGTGCGTTTAGGACTAAAGAACAATAAAATGAGATAAAACTATATGTATTTAAGCCATATGCCTATAAGGACTCAAGTACCCTAGCTTGTATGGGAAGATAAAAAGGAAATGGAGTCCCTTAAAGTGTCAACAAAGTGCAAGACTAGACAATAGACACAATAGATCTCATAGTAACATAATGATAATATTCAAATGTTTTATGAAATGAAGGCATGATAAAGGATTAAAGAAAGTGTGAAAATAAATATACAATAAAAAAATCACCTAGACCAATGAGAACAAGAGCTGAAATGGTTATGAACAATGATTTTTCAATGTATAAGCTCAAAAACCAAGTTGAAAAGCGACTATGTGCAAGGATCCCAATATCTAAGTTCATAACACAAATTGTAGGATTTTTTCTCAAGAAGGTTGGAAGGATGTTGTTGATAGCTATAATTCACATGTAAAAGTGTAAGAGGGAAAAAATTGCTAGGAGGAAGATAAAAAAGCATGCAAATAGAGAAAATGATAATTGAGATTCCCAATGAATCACACATGCATGCAAGTATATGAGTTAAAAGGAGACATATTTGGAAATAAATGGTTGATGTAAAATTGTATTATGATAGGATGGTAGTGTGCCCACATTGGTGTCCAAGTATAATGGGGCAAAAAATTGTACAAAATAAAAAATGACACCAAAAAACCACATGAAACATATACAAATAATAAAGAAAGTCTTGAACACATATGAACACTAAACCACATTAGTATTTGAGGATGGGACAAAGTGCAATGTTAGGCCTAATGAGCCTTGAAAACATACTATGAGGTTGGATTCTAAAACAAGGAAAATTTGTAGTGTCAAAATTATAGGGTATGCAATTGTTAACCTTACAAAAAATAATCTAAAAACATTGTTGAAAACCCTTTTCACTTGTTGTTTTGGCTTAAACTTATATTTGAGAAATAAATATTGTTGATATAAATATATAGGAATTGAATCTTAGTGAATAAATAAACATGTAGATTTAACAATCATAACACAAAAATGTTTAGCAATCTTGATATTTTTCATAGCACATTTAAACTCGCTTGCTTACATCATTATTCAAGGAAATAAAAAATTACTTTGCATTTCATAAGGAATCAAAGAAAATGATTTGATTCAAGCCTATGAGATAATTAGAGGACAATCCACAAACTCTTTAAGTAATGATAATCTCCTAAATGATATTATGAGTTATAGAATGCATAATGGAATTTAGAAATTAAGATGTATAGGGATAAATGCATAAGATATTTATTATAGAGAAGGTAGATGATGATAATTCCCATGGTAAAAAAATGGATGAGACATATCTTTTAAGTTTCCTAAATTATTTGGAAGGTGATATCAGATTCCTATAACATGTTGATAGGTGGATGTGTAGCTAGAGTGTTGGACTCACTAGACAAGAGTGCTAGATTCAAGGGTTGAATTGCCAAGTTAGATGTCCCTATGATGGTTCCCCTATACAAGGTGTATAGTGTTAGTACTTATAGGTGTGACTAATAGTTGATAGCCAAGCCTATGTTGACATGTGTATAATACACATGGTTGTAGCATATATGGATAGGACACCACCAATTATCTAACCGAATGGTGTGGATTATATGTGATAGATGGAATTGCCATGTGTTGGGTTTTAGGATACCATTTCATGTGGTATGGGGCCTAACAAGTGTCATACACACATGGAGGCATAATATATGAATGTCAATTCTCCATGAGTCACATGCATATGGTCCAATATGTTGTTGTAGGTGTAGAGCATGTGTATAGTATGTGTTTTAGTGCATAATGCAAAGGAATATAAAGCATCTATGGAGCATGATGTTAAAGGTTCTTTATGGAATTGTAAGAACTTGTGCAAGGAACTCTTAATGTTTGCATTGTTGTGAACAAAACTACTAAGGCTACTTCTTGTGTAGTTATCTATGAAGCAATATTATTATTTATGCATTTGTGTGCAAGGCATTTGGGTGTTATGTTGTGCAAATGGCTACACAAGGGATGTAGAGCAAGTAGTGTTGTTAATGGTCTAATTTGCAAGGTTGTGTTTGAATAAATGTTTTTTTATTGTTGTATTCTCTTAGGAATCAAAGAGAGTAGAAATAATAATAATAAATATATTTTTGTGTTAAAAAAGTTGCATTCTTACATGAAAGAAGCCATAGAAAATTTAATTCTTATTTACATTAATAATTTAGATTTCTATATTGCCTTTGAAAAAGTAAAATTAGTGGTTGCATTCATCGTTGAACTACCGTTTTAATAAAAACATAAAAAGATAAATAAATATGGCTTTATTTTTGCATTTGCAAGTAGTATATTCTTTTAGTTCTTGCTTTATTGATTTAATTTAGTAATCAATTTACATATTTAGTTCAAAATACATAAAAAGGTATTAAATAAAGCACACACTTTATGTGCATACATACTCCTATGCAAAACACATATACTTTCCTTGCTTTGGGACAACCTGATGTACCCTAAGTCCAAAAAATATGGACACTAAATTGTAAGGATTGGTATTTGGCTCTATTTCCATTCCACCACTCATAATCAATCAACTCAATGCATTCAACAAGCAAGTTTCAGTTGCGAAAATTCAATAAGTCCCTAAAAACCTTATTGAACAAAGGCAAAAACAATAATTGCCATATCTTCTTCTTCACCCACAACAACCTAGCTATATAAGTTCAAAATTTTCATATTTTCATGATTTGATTTGGCTCAATCTTAGAAATTTAAGTGAGTCATTTTTTGAGTCAACAACATTTGGGTGGAGATTTTGAGCATAACACCATGGACATTCCTTTTGAAATCAATGGCAATGCTAGTGAGGCATACAATACATACATGACTAAAATCTCAAATTTCAAAAGTATTATGTGCTAGAGAGTCATATTAGAGGTTGTGCTTGAGTCCTAAGCAAGAAAAAATAATGGAGAAGACAATGGGTAATATAGATGTAAGTATTGAATGCTTTGTGTAGCCATAGAGAGCTTTGACAATCTACCCACTTAAGGTTTGTTTATAAAAGTAGTCTTGGTTTTGGATGGTGCCTTTTTTATATTAAAGTGAATTGAATGGAGTGACAAAGAAGAAAACAAAGAATAAAGAGTTCATTCTTGAAAGCTATGACCTCACAAACACATTGAATGTTCAATTAATAAAGAAAAGCGTTAAAATATAACCTCAACCAAAATTATTTCAAATTATAATTCTCTCCTTACCCATTGCCAATTTCAAACTTAGATATACCCAATGCAATGCACAGCGCAAACCATAATAAAAATGTCACTTAACATAATTCTATAAGAGGTTTTGCAAACACCACAATTACATTTAGTGTATTATTAATACCAAGAGGCATTCCACAATCATAGAAAGAGGTGGAGTGTAATGGCATGAGTGTATTAACAAAAACTCTTACTTTTTATTTTAATTTTGATATTGTTTACACGTTTTTGATAAGATAAGTAGCATTTACAAGGTGTCGTACCCTTTACACTTGTTTACATGTTAAAATAATAATTATTAATAATAAATTTAATATTTTCAAAATAAGTAGCACATAAAATAATGTCTACATGTATGTAATAATTAAAATATTTCTAAAGTAAAATAAAATAACTTCTAATCAATAAAATAGCTCCAAATTGGTATCTCGAGGCATTTTTTTAGATACGTATTTTTTTTAGACTACAAGAATATGTTGGGTATCTGTCTCCCTATAAACTGCAGTGCACTTGGTAAACTTTGTTTACATGATCAGTGGCACTGGCGTGACACGCCCTTCGGTACCACGGGTTTGGGGGGAGACTAGACCTCGTGACCTCTTACCTGCAACAGGATGCTTTAGCCAATCGAGGTAGGCCCCCCGCCCCTTTAGATATGAATTTAAGATATATATTCAAGTTTTAAATATTATTGCATGCCAAAAGGTTGTTGCTCGATTGATGATGATGTTGGTATGTGATAAAAAAATCATCCACTAAGGTTAAAACCTTCAAAAGCATTTTCATACCAGATTTGACACTTGGGTGACTGATGGATGAGATCCCCTACACGTATCAAATTTGCTGAAATCTGCTATATAAAAATGGAAATGCTCACATCAATACAAATTGTCTGTTTCCATAAAAATAAAATAAAATATCTTAAATTTTTTTTTATAAAAAACATAAAAAAAAATTATTGAACAACTTAAAAAAACGAAAAAGCAAAAAATTAACAAAGGAAGTAATTAGAAGAGGGGGATTGGGAATCTCTAGGGTTTGTCGGCTTGTGTCTCTTGACCGTCTATAAATATCAGTCCTCTTTCACAATGCCAAAAGGTTGTTGCTCAATTGGTGACGATGTTGGTATGTGATAAAAAAATCATCCACTAAGATTAAAACCTTCAAAGGCATTTTCAGACCGGATTTGACACTTGGGTGACTGATGGATGAGATCTCCTACACGTAACAAATTTGCTGAAATCTGCTATATAAAAATGAAAATGCTCGCATCAATACAAATTGTCTGTTTCCATAAAAATAAAATAAAATATCTTGACTGTTTTTTATAAAAAACATAAAAAAAAATTATTGAACTTCTTAAAAAAACGAAAAAGCAAAAAATTAACAAAGGAAGTAATTAGAAGAGGGGATTGGGAATCTCTAGGGTTTGTCGGCTCGTGTCTCTTCGACCGCCTATAAATATCAGTCCTCTTTCACGAATAATATCGTATACTAGTTTATTCTCTACCTTGTTCGTAAGCGGTTTGGAGAAGACTTTTCATTACAGGTAGCTTTCTCTTAAAAAATGTTTTATGTTCTTCATATATGGGGGTTTTGTGCTTTTGCTTTAAATGGCGAAAACGGGCTCAGGGTTTGTTCTTTTTTTGTAATACTGAAAACGGGCTTAGGGTTTGTTCTTTTCTTATCAAACGTCGTTATAATTGTGGGGAGCTTCGTTGATTCAAAAAAATCACATACATTAAATTAACGGTTAATGCAAGGAAGGATTTTGTTGTGTTTGTCTATATGTAACTGAATCTAACAGATTTTCTGTAGGAACTTAATTTTTTTTGTCCTTCATTTTTCTAGGCAATTATATGTTTTGTAGATTTTAGCAGTTTTATTTTTATGCTATTTTTAAATCTGAATTTTTTATTCTCTTTGGTATGCTTTAATTCCCATTTCCCTTCCAGCATTTAGAGCCTCATTAGTTCCCGCTTAAGAGCGAGCGTTTTGAGTCTTATCTGAAAATCTATGAAGGGATGTAACTATGTTAGTGTGATTTTTGGCTCTCCTTTGAAACTTTTTTATTGTGTGTTTAAATCTAATTTACATCTTTATATTGTTATGGCATGCATTAGTGTTGATGTTAAGGGTCTCCAGGTCTATCTCAATCTCCCATCGTGATCTTTGTTTCAGTTATTTCATTCTATTCAATTTCAGTTGTTTCAGTTTGTAGTCTTCTTTTCTAGCTTGGGCACCTTTGTTTCTTCTTGACAGATGATGTTGTAGCTGTCAGGTAGCAAACTTCAACTACTAGTGTTTTGGAAACTCAGCTCCTGAGCTGATATTAGAATTAATAACATTCTGTTTCCACAGTCCATGATCATTAGTATCAAGATTTCTGGATAAAATTGTGTGCAATTTTTCTTCATCAACGTTTTGGATCATACTCCATGATCCATCATCAGGATGATTAATAGATAGAGAGAGACATGAAGAATAGATAGCAGACTTGGATAGAAATAGGGGAGAGGGTGGTGAGGGAAGGTTGTGAGGCACACAATCCAAAAAGATGATCTCTCTTTCGAGTTTTACGGTGTGCTCTCCCTCCTCCTCATCCTTCCTTTGCTTTCCCTTCTTTTCTCTGCCCTGTTCCTCCCCCTTTCTTTCCCTTCCTTGTTTTTCCTTTCCCTTATTCTTTTCTTCTCATAGTTTCACTTCTTTTTCTCTTATTGATCTCTTATTCTCGTTTTTCATTTTTCTTGTTTATTTTGGGCTCCATTTTATTTTTTTAATTACCTCCCGTATTTGAATTATTTAATTTGTTTTTAATTTCTTTTCCCTCTTTTAGTTGTTTCGCTTATTTGTCATTTCCTTTTGTTTTTGCATCTTTTTATGTTTTGCCTTATTACTTGATAGGTTTTCATCTCTTTCTTGCTTTGTTCTTCGCTTTCCTCTTGCTCATGTCTTTTATTTCTTCTTTCCTCATTGGTCTTTCCTTTTATTTAAACCTGTTGGTTCTTTTCTTTTGGTGTTTTGTTTCGATTTTTGGTTGCTCTTTTTCTTTTTGTTTTATTTTCTGATCATTTATTTCCTTTGCTTGTGGGTTTTGATAAATTTTGTTTTCTCTTTTCTTTGTATTCGATGTCCTTATTATTGCCTCATTTTGGGATTTATTTGATTATTTTGTTCCTTAGTTTTAATTGTTTTATTTTGTGGTAACTTGTATTTTGGTTCATATTATTTTCAGTTCTATCAAATTTAGTTTTCTTCTCTATTATATAATTGTTTTGCATTGTTAATTATAATTCTATTAATTATTTTATCTTCTTTATTTCTTTATTCATTTTGATTCTTTGCTTGTTTTGTTATTATTTTGGCTCTTCTACTGGTTTGTTTTATTGTGTTTCTTTCTTTGAATGCCTTCCTTTTCATTTCTAATTTGTGACTTATTTTATTGTTGTATTGCTTTTATTTGATATAATTTATTACTTAATTTTTTTGGTATTATTTATTGGCTCGTGTCTTCTTGTATTGGATGTTTCATTTGTTTCCTTCGTGTTCTTAATCTTAATTTGTCATTTCAATTTCTTTTTATAATTTATGTCTCCTATTAAGTTTCTCTTAATTTTGTCTTTTTCACTTATTGATTTTTTACTTTTATGTCTCCTATTAAGTTTCTCTTAATTTTGTGTTTTTCACTTATTGAATTTTATTTTTATGTTCTTTTTCTTAATTTATATTCTTCTTTTGTCTCTTTCTTTCTCCTTTCAGTTCTTTTGTTTACTTTCATGTCTATTCTTATCCCAGTGTTCTCTTTTGACCTTTTTTTCCTTCTCATTTTTGATTTTCTTCTTTTGGTTCTGTGATCTTTTCTTTAATAAGGGTTCTTATGTCCTTTTGTTGAATTAGTTATGTGTTTTTCTAGGTTTTCTCATTAATTTTCTTCTTTGCAATTTTTTCCAATTATTTTTCTCCTCCCTTTGACTTTATCATTTTTTTGGATTGTGTGCCTCACAACCTTCCCTCACCACCCTCTCCCCTATTTCTATCCAAGTCTGCTATATGTCTCTCTCTGTCTACTAATCATCCTGATGATGGATCATGGAGTATGATCCGAAACATTGATGAAGAAAAACTGCACACAGTTTTATCCAGAAATCTTGATTACTAATGATATTAGAATGTTCGTAATAACATTGTTTGGTAAATGGCTTTTTTAATGACTTTTCCTTTCTAAGACTTTCAAAATCTCTCCTTTTGCCCTTGTGATGTTGAAAGATGTGCTTTTGGACTTTGTCAATTTGTTTTATTTCACCGCTAATACGTGGTTCTTTACTCTAGTTCATATAGATTTAAAAGTTCTCTCTCGGTTTCTCTACCGTGTACTGTTAACAAGGATTCTTGATATATTGCAGGTTATTTCTGAGGTTTGGTTATATAGTTGAAAATGCAGATCTTTGTGAAAACCCTTACCGGCAAAACCATTACACTGGAAGTTGAGAGCTCAGACACCATTGACAATGTTAAAACTAAGATCCAAGACAAAGAAGGCATTCCCCCAGACCAGCAGAGGCTTATTTTTGCTGGAAAGCAGCTTGAGGATGGACGGACCCTTGCGGATTACAACATCCAAAAGGAATCCACTCTCCACCTGGTTCTCCGTCTTAGGGGAGGAATGCAAATCTTTGTTAAAACCCTGACCGGAAAGACCATTACCCTTGAAGTGGAAAGTTCAGACACAATTGACAATGTGAAGGCAAAGATTCAGGACAAGGAAGGAATTCCCCCTGACCAACAGAGGCTCATTTTTGCTGGAAAACAGCTTGAAGATGGTAGAACATTAGCTGATTATAACATTCAGAAGGAATCTACACTCCATCTTGTTCTACGGCTGAGGGGAGGTATGCAGATATTTGTCAAAACACTTACTGGGAAGACTATTACTTTAGAAGTTGAGAGCTCTGACACCATTGATAACGTGAAGGCCAAGATTCAGGACAAGGAAGGAATTCCTCCTGACCAGCAGAGGCTCATTTTTGCTGGGAAACAGCTTGAAGATGGTAGAACATTAGCTGATTATAACATTCAGAAGGAATCTACACTACATCTTGTGCTACGGTTGAGGGGAGGTATGCAGATTTTTGTCAAAACCCTCACTGGGAAGACTATCACTTTAGAAGTTGAGAGCTCCGACACCATTGATAATGTGAAGGCCAAGATCCAGGATAAGGAAGGCATCCCACCAGACCAGCAGAGGCTTATCTTTGCGGGTAAGCAGCTTGAGGATGGACGGACCCTTGCTGATTACAACATTCAAAAGGAATCCACACTCCACCTGGTCCTCCGTCTCAGGGGAGGAATGCAAATCTTTGTTAAAACCCTGACTGGAAAGACCATTACCCTTGAAGTGGAAAGCTCAGACACTATTGACAATGTGAAGACCAAGATTCAGGACAAGGAGGGTATTCCTCCTGACCAGCAAAGGCTCATCTTTGCTGGAAAACAACTTGAAGACGGTAGAACTTTGGCTGATTATAACATTCAAAAGGAGTCCACCCTCCATCTTGTGCTTCGTCTGAGGGGAGGTATGCAAATCTTTGTCAAAACGCTTACCGGGAAGTCTATTACACTAGAAGTTGAGAGCTCTGACACCATTGATAATGTGAAAGCTAAGATCCAGGATAAGGAAGGTATTCCACCAGATCAGCAGAGGCTTATCTTTGCCGGGAAGCAGCTTGAGGATGGACGGACCTTAGCGGATTACAACATCCAAAAGGAATCCACACTCCATTTAGTCCTCCGTCTTAGGGGTGGCATGCAAATATTTGTTAAAACCCTGACTGGAAAGACTATTACTCTTGAAGTGGAAAGCTCGGACACTATTGACAATGTGAAGGCCAAGATTCAAGACAAGGAGGGAATTCCCCCAGACCAGCAGAGGCTCATCTTTGCTGGAAAACAACTTGAAGATGGTAGAACATTGGCTGATTATAACATTCAGAAGGAATCTACCCTTCATCTTGTACTCCGTTTGAGGGGAGGTATGCAAATCTTTGTCAAAACCCTTACTGGAAAGACCATCACTCTAGAAGTTGAGAGCTCTGACACCATTGATAATGTGAAGGCAAAAATCCAGGACAAGGAAGGCATTCCCCCGGACCAGCAGAGGCTGATCTTTGCAGGAAAACAACTTGAAGATGGTCGTACTCTGGCGGATTATAATATTCAGAAGGAGTCAACCCTACACCTAGTTCTTCGTCTTCGTGGTGGATTTTAGATTGTGATTTGGTCTGGTTGTGTCGTGGATGGGTCAAACTCTACCAATTGTCTAGTCTAAATAAACTTCACTCATGGACTGTGTGTTTCTTGTTTTGGTTTAAAGTGTTGTGTGTCATGGTCTCATGTTTTCCTTTCTTGTTGCTAGTCGAGTTTTTAGAAGTCACAACTGTTGTCCCAGCTCACAAGACTATTATAAGAACTTAAGCATATATTTTATAATAAGACATGGTTAAGAGACTTGAAAATGGAATCCGTAGGTGTGTTTTATTTTTAATGTTTAATCTTTTAACGGTTATTATGGTTTGTTTTTATCATTTATGCATGTAAATTGTGTCTACTGTAGCAAACAATGATTTTTCCAAAGTAACGTAAGGATGAGATAGTACATAGAAATGGATTCTTTGCTTTGACTGTGTATAATTGTTCACCGTGGTTGATCTCTGTTAAATGGCCATTGTTTCTGAGATCCATAATGCGATTGGTTTAATAGTAACACATGTCTGTTTAGAAAAAGAACATTTTGAGTTGTTTTTCTTCTTGTGAAATGACCTTGTTTGCAGCAGAAAAATACCTTCTTTATTATTCATTTCCACTTGTGATTGATTTGCTTTGAGTAAGTGATGTTATTGAGCATTTATGTTAAAGAAGAGATTGAAATCATGGAATCGTATAATTTAAGAGTCATTGCTTGTTTTTGGGTTATGTTATTGGGTCGTTGAATATGACATCGGTTTTTATGAATATGATTTTGCAGAGATGTATTTTATTGTTTATAAATCTGAGTGGACAATATTGTGATTCGCCTTGAGAAAAGAACATGGTTTTATTACAAGCAATTAGGATTTTTGATATTCTGTTTGCTGAGGGATGTTGGGGGTCTACTGGAACCAGCTCATTGAAAAATTGTGATCTGGGTAATTCTATAAACTACAATTTCAACATTTGCTGTACTTTGATACTTTAATAGTCTTGTTGCCAGTCGAGTTTGTATAAGTCAGAACTGTTGTCCCAGCTCACAAGAGTATTATAAGAACTTAAGCATATATTCTATAATAAGACATGGTTAAGAGACTTTATTCATGTTACTCAACATAGTAAACCTTAACACTATACATATATCAATTATCTAATAAATTTAAAATAATAAGCTTATTTTGAAAAAAATAATACTAGCACTTGCACTTAAAGAGGTTCAAGGATTTTGCGGAAAGAAAATTATATATGTTAATATGATAGAAAATTATATGTATGTTAGTATGTTAAAGAGTACTTTTTTGTGCATGCAAATTCTAGTTGGTGTGGCTAGATTAGACAAGTAGTAATAAATGCTAAATAATGAAATGAAGTAAACTTAAACAAATCTAGATTTGCTGAAGATTTTGAGATTTCTGGATTTTGATTGTGTTTAAGTTTTTTCATCAACGTTTCGGATCACACTCAGTGATCCATCATCAGGATGATAAAGAGCTAAGGAGATGAGAAAAGGTAAGATGCAGACCTAATTTGCTTAAAAGGAAGAGAGGTGAGAAGTTAGGGAGAGAGAAGGGTACAAAGACCGAGACAAGAGAGATAAAATAAGACCAGAAATTGAAAGAATTAAAAAATAATAAGAGAAAAAAATATATAAGAATGAAATTTTTTAAAAACAATTCTAACGCAAAATAGTAAAGAATATTGTATTTGAAATTATTAATGTTATCTTTGATATTGAAAATACTAACTATTAAAACAATAACGTAAATAGGAAAGAAAATTAAATTTGAAACTATTAATGTTTTATTTCTTATTGAAAATAATATTTAAGGAAACACAAACATATAATAAATAATATTATATTATTTATTATATTGTATTATATTATATAATATAATAAATTATATTATATTTGAAAGAAAATTAAATTTGAAATAAAATTATATATTTGAAAGAATAATATATTAATTTAATAAAATGAAGCAAATAAAAAATTCCTTTTTTCAACCTCAATTCTAATGTAAAATAGTGAAGAATAATATATTTGAAACTATTAATGTTATCTTTAATATTGAAAGAACTATCTATTAAAACAAAAACGTAAAATAAGAAAGAAAATTAAATTTGAAACTATTAATGTTATATTTATTATTGAAAATAATATTTAAGGAAACACTAACATAAAGAAAAGAAAGGATATTAAATTTAATATTAGAAAAAATATCTATTTAAGAAGGACTATTAATGTGCTATTTGATATTGGAAAATAATATCTGCTAAAAAATGACAAAACAATGACAAAAAAAGAAGAAAAAAGAATTTAAATTTGAAATTATTAATGTTATAGATAATATTGAAAATAATATTCATTAAAACACTAACGTAGAAAAGACTATTAATATTATAATAAAAATAAAATCTATTTAAGAGAGAAAATAATGTTATATTTAATGATGAAAGAATCAAGTATTTGAAACTAAGAAAATTAATGAAAAAAGTAAGAAAATTCATGAAGAAGGTATAATTGAAAGAAAAATATATTGAAAGAAAATTAATGTAAGAAAGAATAATATATTTGAAAGAATAATATATTGGAAACAATCAAAGTTAAAATTAATATTGAAAATCAAATCTATTTAAACACAAACGTGAAATTAGAAGGAATAATAAACTAGAAATGAAATTAAAGAATGCTAGAATTTAAAATGAAATTAAAGATTGCTAAGAAAATTCACGAAGGAAGGTATATTATATTTGATAGAATAATATCTGCTAAAAATGACATAACAAAGACATAAAAAAGAAGAAAGAAAATAAATTTGAAATTATTAATGTTATAGTTAATGTTGAAAATAATATTCATTTAAACACTAACGTAAAAAGACTATTAATATTATAATAAGAATAAAAAATATTTAAGAGAGAAAATAATGTAAAATTTAATGCTGAAAGAATCAAGAATTTGAAACTAAGAAAATTAATGAAAAAAGTAAGAAAAATCATGTGAGAATGTATAATTGAAAGAAAATTAATGTAAGAAAGAATAATAAATTTGAAAGAATAATATATTGGAAACAATCAAAGATAAATTTAATATTGAAAATCAAATCCATTTAAACATTAACGTAAAATAAGAAGGAATATTAAATATGAAAAGAAATTAAAGAATGCTAGAATTTAAAATGAAATTAAAGAAAGCTAGGAAATTCACGAAGGAAGGTATATTATATTTGAAAGTATAATATCAAAGCATTTGAAAGCTCATTAGTGAAAAAAAGAATAAAATATGAGAAAGAAAAATAATGAAAGAAAAATGAATTTGAAAGACTACTAAATTGGAAATAATCAAATATATATGTAATATTGAAAATAATATCTATTTGAAAATATATTAGAAACAAAATAAGAGAAAAAACGAGAGGAAAATTCAAATGAAAAGGACACAAGGAATTAATAAATTGATAAGAAATGCAACAAAAGGAATAGAGAGCATTCAAATAAAAGGAAGAGAGCAACAAAAAAGAGGGGGGAGGGTAGGAGGGCGAGGAAGAGAAACACGGGGGAAGAAACACAGTGCGAGGGAAAGAAAGGGACGAAGGAAGAGAAAGGGAACGGGGGTCAGCGCTGGTTATGTAAGTTCAGTGTTGTTTACGTAAGTTCAAAAGAAGAGGGCGCCAAGAGAGGCTTAGATTCCAGCCTTCATCACGATTGAGGTTGGTTGGATGGTTGATGATTCCTATGGCTTCCTTCAGCTTCCTCTTATAGGGGTTTTCCTCTTTGAACAAGATTTGAGTATTTTCTAAGCAAATGTGATGCTTAGTAGAAGAGGAGTGCTCGGCAAGTGCGGATTTGACGACACGCTCGTGTTTAATGTCAGCACCATGTTCTTTAATTCTGGTGTTGAACGAGCGACCCGTTTCACCAATATAAGGAATACCACAAGAACAAACAATTTTGTAGACACCTGAGTTATGCAAGTTGTCTCTCGGGTCTTTAAGTGGGGGAATACGATTTTTTAAGGTGGCACAAGGTTTGAAGGCACACCGCAAGCCTTTCTTAAGGAGGATTTTGGAGATTTTGTGAGAAATGCCTTCAACAAAAGGTAAAGAAACAAAGGGGAGAGATACCGATTGTGAGGAATTAGACTTGGGTTTGTGAAGGAGGCTCGGATTGGAGTGTCTAAGAGCTCTCAAAATTTGTTTGTTCGTATACCCATTTAATCTGAAGACACAACGAAGGTGGTCTAATTCCTGATCTAAGTGGTCACCATCACAAATTCGGTAAGCTCTCGTGGCCAGGGTTTTTAATATCCCAAATTTTTGGCTGGGGTGATGATGGGATGAGGAATGGAGGTATAAGTCTGTGTGGGTTGCTTTGCGGTAGACTTGACGACCAAGGGATCCGTCAGACTTTTTAAGGAGTAAAACATCAAGAAAAGGTAATTTGTTATCAAATTCAAGCTCCTTGGTAAAGGTGATGCAGGACGCTATGCTGTTGAGGTGAGTATGAAATTCCTCTAATTTGTCAATGCCATGGGGCCAACACACATTAGTGTCATCTACATATCTCTTCCACCATCTTGGTTTGAGGGGGAAGGACATGAGGGCAACCTGTTCAAAATGCTCCATATAAAGGTTGGCAATGATAGGAGAGAGAGGAGAGCCCATAGCTACCCCATCAACTTGTTCATAGATGACATCTTGGAAAGAAAAAAATGTAGATCTTAGGCATAACTCAACTAAGGAAGCAATCTCTGCATTAACTTTGCGTTTGACAATTTCAATGGCGTCGGGGATAGGCACCTTGGTAAAGAGGGAGACTACGTCAAAACTTACCAAGATGTCATTATTTTCTACTTTGACATCTTGGATAAATTGGACAAAATGGGAGGAGTCTTTAATGAAGGAATCGGATTTACCTACGAGAGGGGAGATTAATTTGGCAAGAAAAGAAGCCAATTTGTACGTAGGAGAGCCTATGGTGTCAACTATAGGTCTCAAGGGAATGCCATTTTTGTGAATTTTGGGAACCCCATAAATACGAGGGGTTACTTCTTTGCAAGGGATAAGGCGATTCTTGGTATCATCATCAAAGGAGGAGCAGGCAACAGCTGTCTTGACTTTTTTCAAGATTTTGGTACAAGGGTTGCGCGAAACCACTTTGTAACTATTGGAGTCAGAGAGAAGGTTAAGCATTTTGGACACATAGTCTTTTTTATTCAAAATGACCGTGGCATTGCCTTTGTCTGCTCTTGAGATGATGAGATCGTTGTTAATCAAAAGTTTGTTGAAAGCAAGAGCTTCGGATTTAAATCTAGATTTTTTCCTTAAAAAAATTAAGTATTATCTAATTATGAAATATTTGTCTACAGATTTAAAACATAAAGCAATGCAAATGAAATATGAAAGTTCTCATCAAATTGACAGAAACACTGCAAATGGAAAAGAATGTTCCCATCTAGTTGTCAAATCAATATTTATTTGACTTTTATGTGATAAGTGAGATTTTAGAGGCTTTTACCTATATTTTGGAGGTTTTTACCGTTAAATGGTAGTCCGCTTACCATTAAACAACAATTGGAATTTGTTTTTTGATGACTCAATAGTGGTTTGCAGGTGTGAGAATTGTTTCAAGCTCAAATCTCACACTATATGTAGCCTAAGTGTACATTTGATGAAATGTCAAACATGTTATAGTCAAAATAGCATGACAAGTTATTAGTGTAACTAATTTGAGAAGGCCCCACATAGTACTCCACAAATTAAAAAATCATGGTAAATATTTTAAATGTATATTTTAAAATGGAGAAAGGTACAATGCGCATGTCATGTTGGATATGTGGAGTGCATTCCACAAAGTGTGGAAAAAAGTCTAGCAAGAGATTTGAGCTTGTTTAGCCAATTCTTTATTTCTATAAATTAGATTTATTAAGTTCAAACAATCAATGGAGGCATTGCTCACTTCATGAACACTCAATAATATAATTAGAAAAATAAAATATACTAGTGGAACAAGAATATATTAAGAATATAATGTGTTTAAAATATATTAATGTAATAGAAAAAAGAATATTTAAGAATCAATGTTCAAATTTGTTGTATGTAATTATATTTCATTATCACGTGTTTAAGAAAATTATACAAATATTTAACTATTTATATGAATATCAGTTTTTTTTTTTATCTAAAGTTTAAAATTAAATCTTCTTTTGTTGTAGTTCTTCTTCAATTTCCTAAGCTAGTGATTTCGATTAGAGCATTTTCTTTCATTCCATTAATATTTTATTAAATGTTAATTTATAATCTAAACCAAATGCTCTATCTAATGCTAAATAATTATAAGATAATTTTAAAAATTTAAAATTAGTAATTTTTTTTGTTGTCTTGTAAATTACAAGTCATTACTCCCTTTGAACCATAACCACCTTTAAGTTAAAAAGATCATCTAAAAAAATTAAAATTAATATTATTGGATAAATATTTTCAAATGATGACACTACAATTAATTAAAAGTGATTTGACATTATCAAGCACTATGTGTTGTAACAAAAAACTTAATCTTTCCCAATAATATACCACAATGCCTTGTATGGCACTCTATGGTGTATTTTCTTGTAGATTAGAGTTGTAGCTATTTTTTCCATGGTATAAGAAGATAATTGTTTAAAAAGTGTGAAGGTAAGGTAATAGTAAAGAGAAATATTACCTTCCTTAGCTTGGTAGGAACTCATGGTTTGACAAAGAACCAAATAAGGATCACTGGATATGGTGCCAAGAGAAAGGGTCTCATATAATCCAACAATGAGAACTTTGTATTCTTTGATATTCGTAGTGCATGGGATGTAAAGGCAGAATGAGATAGGAGCAAGGTCACTAAAAGGAGGAATTAGGATGATACCCACCCCTTATCTAATCTTACATAAATAACTATCAAAGGAAATTTCTTGAGAATATTCAATGTCTATTGGAATAATGTACTCATTTGGGGAAGTGCTAATGACAAGAGAAGAGGAGGAAGGCATGTTAGTGAGGTAGTCCACCAAACATTGACACTTAATCACCTTTTTAAGACAAATTTGAGACTAAATTTACTAAGAAACATGATCCATTGATTGATGACTAGAAAGATTTGGTTTAGAGAGCAAATATTTAGAGGATAATATTTAATAATAACATGCATTTCATAATGAAACATATATAGTGATGAGGTTTTTGAGAGTGTATTTAATTTCTAAACATGCTTTGCAATGGATGTATAGCTTGTATCATAATCAACCAATATAAAACTAATGCACACAACATGTTTATTGTCATTATCACCATATTGGATGAGAAGGGCATCAATGATACAAGTGTAAAGGAGAAAAGAATGTCCATGAATAAAAGGCATTATAACAAGAGGATTAGCAAGATAAGACTTGATAGCATAGAAAACCTGCGAGCACTACTTCATAAGAGTTTGGCATCTTTCTTGAGTAGATAAGTAAAAGAGAGAGTTTAGTCAACTAATTGAGCTACAAACTAGTGGATGGCCTATATCTTACCTTGGATACAATGAAGAGAAATGTTTCTATGATGCATATTAATGATTGCATCAATTTTCTTTGTACTGACCTCAATCCCATGGCAATATATACCTTAACCAAGAAGTCTACCCCTATCCACAATCAATATGTATTTCTTTAGTTTTAAATGTATCTTATATTGTTGAAGGTGGTCAAAGATGATACAAAGATTATGTACAAGATTTTGATGGAGAGGATATTTGGCCAAAATATCATCCACATGATATCCAATAATTTCATGCATAAGGTTATGAAAGATGTGGTTCATGGCCCCCCGTTTATGGGGATTGGGAGGTTAATCTCCCTAAGGTTGTTAGAAAAGATGTAAAATGGTTTATGCCAAAAGAAGGATGGATCAAAATTAACTTTGACGGGGTGGCAAGAGGAAATCCAAGGGTTGCTGGAGCTGGTTGTATTGTCAGGAACCACGAAGGTAGGACATTAAAAGTAAGTGGAATGAAGATAAATAGCACAACTAATAACGAAGCAAAATTTCAAGTAACCTTCCTTGGATTATCAATGGGCAAAGATTTGGGGGCAAATAAAGTGCACCTTGAGGGCGATTCCCAAATTGTAGTCAATGCAATAAAGACAAGACAAATTCCAAGATGGAACTTGCAAAGGTGGCTGATGAGGGTCAAGAAGGCTCTTGGATAGTTTAAGGATACCATCATGTCACATGTCTATCACAAAGGGAATGACGTTGTTGATTTAGTAGCCAAATCTGTAGTGGAGATGTTGTTAGTGTACGATGAGGTGTCATCACTTATGAATTGGCATGCTTCATGATGCCAATCTGAGATATGATGTTATTCACTGCATATGGCTTTATATCGCATGATGGAAAGGACAAACTTACACTTTATTCACCTAGGGGAAAGACAATCCCCATTCAAGTCAATGATGGCTGGCAGGGTATATCTTGGACTGTTGTCTATGCAACCATCAGACTATACATTTGACCGTGTTTATTCATTTATTAAAAATAAGAATTCGATGTATTTTGTATTTTCAATTAATTAACAAATACAATCAAATGTGCAGTCTGATAGCTGAATAGACGTTGCCCTTCCTTTTTGGGATCTTGCCTACTTCTTGTCTATTAAAGCTAACAAATGTTGAATATTCAAAGGTAATTGCCAAGTGTATGAAGTTGAG
>VDFB02287540.1:0-29431 GCA_007258455.2 Sequoia sempervirens
GTATTTAAAAGAGCCAACAGATTGGTGACTCTGTTGTGGACCATTCAAATTTAAATGTCTCTAGTTTAGATCTAGTATAGTCAAAGTCAAGTGTTTTGTTATTCTTCATTAGAAGAATTATTGGTTCAAATTTTAAAGCTATATACGTCATATTCCATTTATGCATCAAATTCTGGTCAATTCTATCATAGTGTGTCGAGTTATGTTTAGAATTTTCTCTGAGGTCACAAATAACAGGTCAAGAATTTTGACACTATGCTGAGAACTAGAAGTCACACGACTTCATCCTGAGCAATAGTTAGAACCTAAATTTACAAATGATAAATAGCCTCTATGGAAGAAGAAAACTATTGAATTGGGTAAGTGTATCGACTCTCTTGCTGGAGCATCTCCTACCTTCAATAATGAAGTAAATAGTATAAATACTAATGAAAATTCAAATGAGGGTGGAATATTTGAGGGAGGCCAAGGAATTTTTCCTATTGAATGAGTGTTTGATAATGAGCTTGATATTTCTAGAGAGGAAGATAGGCAGGGATTTTGGGAAAATAATAAAAAATTATTATAGAACCACCAACACCTAAAGTTGGGCTTTTTTTTCAACAAGGAAACTTTAACCCA
The DNA here is from genome assembly GCA_007258455.2 of Sequoia sempervirens. Classification (NCBI taxonomy): domain Eukaryota; kingdom Viridiplantae; phylum Streptophyta; class Pinopsida; order Cupressales; family Cupressaceae; genus Sequoia; species Sequoia sempervirens. Next base: position 622 of record VDFB02287540.1, read on the forward strand.
AGGGGAGAGCTCCCAAATTCAGAAATACTTGTTCCCACTATGTAAGATCTAATTGATCAAACCTTTCATACCACAACACCGAGTGAATATGGAGACTTCTTACAAAATGAAGAATATATTGATAAGGATATGAAAGCCTTGGAGGATGAAGGAAATTAGCTTGTTGAGCAAGAAGAAAAGCAGAGATTAAAAGGGTTGAAGGAGGAGGATAGGATCAGAGCCAAGTAGCATGATAGGGATGATAGGAGACAAAAATTTGATAAGATGAGAGAAGATGCTGCTAGGCATAAAGCTTCTCAAAAGAATGCTGGGAAAATAGTAGCCCAAGCTACCCATGAAATTCCTAAGTTAACAGTCTAGATGGGAAATCCTACTACTAACACCTATGCAACAATTGTTACTACTACTAAAACCATTGATCCTCCTAAGAAAAAATCATTTGTAGATCATGGGAAGAAACCCATGGATCAGACCCAGAAGAATACTTTTAATACATGGGTATGTGCGGGATCATGATGGGTATGTGTAGGGTATGTGGTTGACGAATTTTTTAACCCAAAATTGATGAAATGAAAAGGGTTTTCAAAGGAGATTCTTAGCTTTCCACCAATATAAATTATTCTTTACTTTGAATTTAATAAATTATTATTATTTATTTTCTATTTGAATTATGACTAAAGTCCTAATTGATAGGTTGACTAAAAAAAATCTATAGCTTTCAAATGGTATCACATTTCTTCAATCCAAAACATTCATCACATTCTATGCTTTGCATACTATAGGATTAAAAAATGAATTTCATGAAGTTTTGACCAAGTTAAGGTAATAATATACTGTTTTTCATATTTTTAAATGGTAATAAAAAATTCAATTAATTATTTACTTAAAAAGTTACAAAAAAATATGCATCACATTGAGACATGAGTCCTGTACTTATATCTAAAATCTTATAAAAAAATGTTATCATTTTATTATGGTTAGGGTGGTCAGACAGACACCTGCTTCTTATTTTTTCCCTAAAATTTAAGTAGTACTGCATTCAAATTTTAAATTTTCACCAAATAGATCTTTTTAAAATAAACCTAGGAGTTTAGAAACTACATTCAATTTGCAATAGATTCTATTCTCACATATTTTTGAAATAATATGGATAACTTATTCAAATTTTTACGTCAAGTGGCCTAACTCTGATTTTTTTGAATTTTTCGCCACTTAAGGGCCTATTTTTTCCATGATGGTCTTGCACATACCCACATTCACCAATAGTAGTAACACAAATACCCACACCTCATCTACAAAAAATCCTATAAATAACCCCAAAGCTGATCACATTTCATCTGTTGTACCCTCGAATCCTAAACTCATGAAATTGCAGCTGGTGAATGAGAAGTTGTAGGAAGATTTGAAGAAGGTTGAAATTGAAGTGACCAATAAAAAAATGGCTAGGAAGATTCCCTTAAAATGTCTATACCAACTCCAGATCCTTCAAGCTTTGGGAAGAATTATAGTGTATCTCACAAGAAGAAATCAAGAGGGCATAGTCCTGGTGGAGGTGGTTGTTGAAACCAGGGTGGTGAAGGTGGAGGAGGTAACAAGAATAATAGTTCTTATTCTAAGGATGATGAAGAAGATAAGAATAATAATGGTAGAAATAATGGAAGTGGAAAAGGTACAAATGCATATCAATTTGACAATAAGAAGGATGATGAACAAAGGGATAATCATAGGGATAGACATCCTAGGAGGCCACCTCAAACTAATAGATATAGGAAATTGTGTTTTGACAATATTCCTGGTTACCCAAACCTTGTCCCAAACAATGCAAGGACACATCTTCCTAAATTTACTGGTAATAATGCTTTTAGTAGTGAAGATCACTTGAAATCCTTACAAAGTTTTGTGGAAGATATTGAGTTATGAGATGATGATGTTGCTATGAAATATGTTATGTAATCCTTCACCGAAGATGCAAGGGATTGGTATAGGGGATTACTAGATGCAAGTATTGATTCAAAGGAGTCTTTCTATAGAGTTTTCAGAGAGTAGTATGGGGATCAAACTGATCCCAAGTTTATATTGAATGACTTCAATAATATCACTAAATGACATAATGAGTTGGTTACTAAATTCAACGCAAGATTTTAGAAGTCTATGAATAGAGCCCCTTCCTATCTATGGCCTAATGCTGATGCATGTTTGGTGACTTATTGTAATGCTTATGATTGTAAGATGTGTTATCTACTTAGGGATAAGAACCCATAGAATTTGACAGAGGCCTACAAGATGGTGGTCAACATTGAAAACAATAGGAGAGCCTCTGGTAAAACAAGAAGAAGAGAAGACCCCAAGGCTTAAAAAAGCTTAAGAGATCAAACTGATAAAGCTAGTAAAACTCCAGCTCAAAATGAAAAGATAGATCAGGTTCTTAGCTTATTGCAAAATGAAGCTAATAATGATAGGACACAATTCTAGAGAAATGAAAGGCCCTCGAGATTGCAGGATTACCCCTATCATACAAACTGGCATAATGGGAAGCCAGTTAAAAACAATAGAAAAATGTCGAGCATACACCAGACCCTCTATAAAAGAATTCTACCAATGTTACTGAAGACTTACCATGGTGTGGAGTTTGTCAGATGCCCCATTCTTCACAACAATGTGTTGTGGCAATGTCGGTAGAAGAAGCTCAAGATAGTCCAAGTAAGATCTGATTCTTTGCAAGATCATCATGAGATGACAAATGTACTCATGACTAATTTAGACCTTGGTTGTGAAGAGTATTCCTCAGATGATGAGCCTCACAGGAGTGATGTTGATGTTCAGAGGAAGGAGATAAACTCTTATCATCAAGTATTCTTAGCTGAAGACGACGAGAATGATTGCACGCTCTATACTTTTGAATCAGATGATGATTCTTTGAGAAGACCCTCCAGTGAGGAGATTGAAAGGTATACAATTGCATTGGTTGCTAAGGCAAGGAGTGACTACTATTTAAGGAATATAACTATGAGTGGTAATCCAAGCAGCTGAGGTAGCTTGATTGTTAAAGAAAATAATGCAAGAAACAAATAAGCAAAAATAGGGAACAAAAGGGAAGAGACAAAACCCAAGGAGGGTAAGGAGATGAGAATTAGGGCCAAAAATGGAACTAAGGCAAAGATTGATGATGAAGTTGTTCCTCAAGCTGAGAAGGATAAGGATGTGAAACCCAATGCTGAAAAGGTCTAGGGACAAGGTGAAAAGGTAACTCCTACAAAATGTCTAATCCCTAGGTTACTGACTTATTCTCCAATTGGTATGTTTCAGGTATTGTCTCAAGTCAAAGTCATAGTCCCACTCCTTGAAGTGATGAGAGTAGATGAGTAGAACAATAAAACTATTGCTCTTATTTATAGTATTTTTGCAAGTGGGAAGGATAAAATAATGATAAATCAACCTAAAACAAGCACAAGCCAAGAAAAGAATGTTTAGGTGGAAGTAGTGATCAATGAAAATCTAGAGATATATCTGGGAACCACTATTATTGCCAACCCAAATCATGTTAATCCATTTTTTCTAAGCTTAATCATTGATGGTAAGTTGCTTAGAAATTGCATGATATACTCAAGGGCCTAAAGCAATGTAATGTCGGTAAAGATCGTGGAAGAGATTGGTTTAATGGTTGAAAATACATATGTGAAATGCTATGCTATGGATTCAAGGGAGGTGCCTATCATTGGGGTGATCAACAAAGTTCTGTATAAATTGGTAGCATTTCCTGAAAAGGATTTGTATATGAGTGTTACAGTGGTGGATATCCAACCAACTTATGGAATGTTGTTGTCTAGACACTGGACTGCTTCCATGGGTGGGAGTATTCAGTGTGACTTTTCATATGCAACTTTTTCCATTGACTAGAAAGATGTCAAGATCAATAGACAATGAAGAGCTCCTCACATAATTGAACACATTGAAGAACCTGAAGAATAGTACAGATTTTTTTTTTGGATATTGGTTTAGACACTTTTCAAATTGAGGAAGAAATGATAGAAGAAGCAGTCAGGCCTACATCGATTGATAGGGAGGTCCTAGAAACATCTCAAGAAGGAAACCTCTTGACTATGTACTTTGATGGAGCATGTTCAAAGGAAGGCTCGAGTGTAGGAGTTATCCTCATCTCTCCACAAGGTAAAACCTTCAAGTACTATTTTTTGTTATAATTTGCTTGACAAACAAGGTTGTTGACTATGAAGCCCTCTTGGCTAGTTTGAAATTAGCCTACAAACATGGCATTAAGTTGCTAAGAGTACTGCGGAATTCTGAGTTAGTAGTTTCCCAAATTAGGTCTAGATTTGTCACTAAGGATAAAAGGCTTAGACAATAAAGGAATGAGATTTTGGATACTATTGAAGCCTTTGATGCCTTTGGCATAGAATGGATAGAAAGAGGAAAAAATGTCAGGGCAGATTTAGTAGCGATGTACAAAGTGTATCAAGTAGTTGGTCCTAATTCCATGCACACTTCCGTATCCACCCATCATTGCTCATCTTCCCAAGTTTGGAGAGTCAAAGATTCCAAACTATCAACTAATCCATCTCCTATCCCTAAAAAAACTCCATCCACACCTCCACACATGATATCCAATTCTCACATCGACCATGTATTGGAAACGACCCTTTATCATAAGGATTCAGAAGGCATTCTATCGTGATGTGCGCACCAAGATGAAGTCAACTGTAGTATCAACGAAGCAAATCAAGAATCCCAAAAGCTGCATTCAAGTGCACGTATCTTAGCAAAGCAACTTCTTTAAGTAGGATATCGATGGCACATTATGACAAGGGCATCTACATCAGAAACACCTTGTGATTCAGCATGAGCTTAAAATCTTTCACAGAAAAATACAAAAAAATAAAAAAAATATGAAAATCCAAAAAAATTAGAAGGATTGAAAACAATAAAGAGAAAAAAATCATCCTCTAGTGAAAACCACTATGGTGGCGCTTTGGGCAAGACCATGATGAAAACCTAGAAAATAGGCATCATGTGTAGAATCGAGCATCTATGTGCGCCACTTCAAGTGAAAGCATCTCATCCCATCCATAATAAATCGAGCATTCCATCCATCTTATCCATAATAAATCATTCATCCATAAACCATTCATCCAATCCATTTTCATCCATCTACATCCATAATCCAAGTTATTTTGACAAAATTTTGGTGCACACTTTACGCTTGCTTATGGTAAAAATCTTGGCATGGGTCATTGTCATTGATCCTATCCTACCCAATAGTATCTAAGCCATGAAGCATTATCCAAATAAGCATGTTCTTTATCTAAACACCTTATCTTATCGCAAGATAATCCTTGGCATGCTTTGCATGCTTACCATATCCATCCATCCATACACCTATCTAGGCATCTATCCATAACATTCTATACATTGCTAGACTCTAGGGGTAGATATTTACATTGTGCTTCGGGAATAAATCTTGATCTATATCCTCCAACTTATGTGGTGATCTGAACATTGGCAAACGTGAAATCAAATTGGTCAAAGCATTTGTGATCCAAAATCCAAATCACTAGCCCATGGCATATTTTGATCAATCAAATCCAATCAAAAAATCATCATCTCAGATATCCTTGTGTTGTTTAACACTATCCTTGCATTGTCGTGTATCCTCGACAATGTTATCATCATCAATCTTGACCAATCAATCCTTGCATTGTTGTGTATCCTCAACAATGTTATCATCATCATCAGTCCATCAATTGAATCAATCAACCTTAGCTTGGTCTTCAAAAAAATCCCAAATAGAGAACTGATATCATCACATGTGTCCATATCCAAATCGTCAAAATTGTGTGAAAAATCCAAAAACATTCATAAAAAGTCGAAAATGTCAAAACATGAGAATCCAAACTATCATCTCTCGAAAGCTTAATGTAGTGCGATCATCTCCGATAAGCCCCAAGACATCAAAATCCAAAACATTTAAAAATATCAAAATTCAAAAACATTCAAAAAAACACAAATCCAAAAAATATCTATAAAATCTTAGAAAACCCCAAAACATTTGAAAAATAAAAAAACAAAACATTTGTAAAATCTTTAAAAATACCAAAAACAACCTCAAAACATTCCAAAAATGTCAAAAACATCCAAATATTTGAAAAAATCCATCCATCTCATCTCTCTTTCACTCGAAATAATCAATCATCCATAATAAACTGATCGTCACCTTCATCCTTTGACAACACAAACGGAAACAATCATAGAAGTCAGCAAATGCAAGCTTCAATCATAAAATCAAAATTGAAACAACAAACCTTAAAAAAAAAAATCAAACTCTTGATCATTTTCAGACATGTCAATCGACCTTATATCAACAGCCTATCAAACAACTTATCAAACTGTCATCATCTTATACAATGCATGTCTAGGTAGGATATATCATTCCGACAATGGGCATCATTTTGGATATCACCTTGGATTCTTATCCTATCAAAACACATCCCTCTGGCTGAAGGTATGAAGAACACTAGCTTGTTTGCATACTTGATCTTTTCTTTTGATTTATCTTATTGCGCTCATTCCAAGGACCTCTCAATGATATCTGAACAAAGGATTTAGAGATAGGAATGGAGCAACGATCATTATCTTTTGTCTATTGTGCTTGTTGGATGTCCTTGTAAAATAACTTGGTGAATACTTGCTTTGTTAGGTATGTCCTAGCAAGGTTTTCGTATGTCAAGTGTGAATAAGAATACTCCTATCTATTTGTCAATTCAAAGTCCATCACACTAAGTGCAACGCCATCCTGGTTCTTTATACCTTGATGCATCGTACCTACGTGTGTTATCAAACATAAGGTAAGTAGCCCTTTTAAATTCCCAATCCTTGATAAGAAAATTATCATCATCTATCATCATCATCATCTCTAATAAAGTCTCATCAGATCATGGACTTGTTGGATCCTCTTGTCATCATATCATTCCTAATTTCATATTTTTTTGCACTAACATCACGTCATGAATAGTTAATCATCATCACCAGTGCATCCATCCTACATCCACAAACCATCAGTATTTTGCATATCATCTCACATGCATGTTCATCAGCATAATATAGATCTATTAGTCTAAGCATCTACATAAATCATACATTTGCATAATCAGAGCATATCACATCATCCATCCCATCCAATCATCAAATCATATCATCATTTAAGTTGTTTAAGATAATATAGATTTGTTATTCGAAGCATTTTAAAACCATCTCATTTGCATCATCATCCATAACCATCCATTTTGAACCTCTTTATCACGAGATCGACCCTCAAATAGAATATTTTCGCTCAATCTCTCGTGGGGGCAATGTACCAGTGTACTTCTTTCCGCTGGGGCATCTGAAAAAAATAAAAAAAATTCAAATTTTTGATCATGGCAAGTTTATTCTTTGAACCAACACAGCAAGTACATTGCTTCAAAGAGGGGAAAAATGTAGACACGTGAAATTAGCATTATGCACTTAGTTCATATCCATCTGCTCATTCATAAATCAAATTCACATTAATCCACTCATTAGGTAAATCAGGGTCATTTAATCTCTAAGGATTATCCACTTAAATTGAATAAATTAACTTTATTTAATTTAGGCCCATCATTCCCTCTTTGATTAAATAAATCAAGACTAAATATTTAATTAAATCCCAAAAGTCATATTTCTCCCTCTTGATTTAAATAAATCAAAATATCTAAGCCAAATGGGTCAAAGCCCCTCATCATCATCCTAGCTAATTAATCTTGATTAAATCTAATCTAATGCATGTTACATCCTCTAGCTTTTCCCACTTGCACAAATAAATCAATTTATTCATTTATAAAATCAACATTTTCACTCAACATGGCATCTTTGAGGAATATTCCCTCAAGTTTGAATTCAAAATCAAGTGGACATGTACATCCAACAAAGCAATTAATGTCTCTTACATGTCCCTTGCACAAGTCAAACTCAACATTAACTCTCAAATTTGAATTTGAAATCTCACTCTCTTGGGCACATTGGCCAAAACTTGCTCATACCTCAACCTATCACAGGTTGACAAGTGTCCTCATCTCATTTGTCCAAACTTAATCCCACATTGCTATCTTATGAGGATTCTTCCAATTTGAAAATCTTTAAATAGAGGGCTGATTCTTCATCAAATACATCTATAACTCTTATGCAAAGTTACTCTCTTGGATTGAGAACTAATTTTTCTCTTCTTACTCCATCACCATTGCATTTGCAGCATTTGAGCTTGTCAAGGGTTGGGAAAGGGTCACTTTTCACAACAAAGTGACACCAATCCACTATGGAATAGGTGTGCATTATGTATCTTTCATGCTTTCAGTTTAGTTTTTTTTGTTATCATGTTTATGAAGCATTTTGCATTATTTCATAGGAGCATTTTGAGGAATTTGTAGGTACTAACCCATGCTTGAAGTTTAGTGTTTGTAGATTTTAATGGGTTCTCACAGAAACAAAGAAGAAAAAATAGGGAACAAAAGGGAAGAGACAAAACCCAAGGAGGGTAAGGAGATGAGAATTTGGGCGAAAAAGGGAACTAAGGAAAAGATTGATGGTGAAGTTGTTCCTCAAGCTAAGAAGGATAAGGATGTGAAACCCAATGTTGTAAAGGTCTAGGGACAAGGTGAAAAGGTAACTCCTACAAAATGTCTAATCCCTAGGTTACCGACTTATTCTCTAGTTGGTATGTTTTAGGTATTGTCTCAAGTCAAAGTCACAGTCCCACTCCTTGAAGTGATGAGAGTAGATGAGTTGAACAATAAAACTATTCCTCTTATTTACAATATTTTTGCAAGTGGGAAGGATAAAATAATAATCAATCAACCTAAAACAAGCACAAGCCAAGAAAAGAATGTTTAGGCGGAAGTAGTGATCAATGAAAATTCAGAGATATATCTGGGAACCACTATTACTACCAATCCAAATCATGTTAATCCATTTTTTCTAAGCTTAATCATTGATGGTAAGTTGCTTAGAAATTGCATGATATACTCAAGGGCCTAAAGCAATGTAATGTTGGTAAAGATCATGGAAGAGATTGGTTTAAAGATTGACAATACATATGGGAAATGCTATGCTATGGATTCAAGGGAGGTGCCTGTCATTGGGGTGATCAACAAATTTCTGTATAAATTGGCAGCATTTCCTGAAAAGGATTTGTATATGAGTGTTACAGTGGTGGATATCCAACCAACTTATGGAATGTTGTTGTCTAGACACTAGAGTGCTTCCATGGGTGGGAGTATTCAGTGCGACTTGTCATTTGCAACTTTTTCCATTGACTAGAAAGATGTCAAGATCAATAGAGAATGAAGAGCTCCTCACATAATTGAACACATTGAAGAACCTAAAGAATAGTGAAGATTAATTTTTTGGATATTGGTTTAGAAACTTTTCAAATTAAGGAAGAAATGATAGAAGAAGAAGTCAGGCCTACATCGATTGATAGGGAGGTCCTAGAAACATCTCAAGAAGGAAACCTCTTGACTATGTACTTTGATGGAGCATGTTGAAAGGAAGGATCGAGTGTAGGAGTTATCCTCATCTCTCCACAAGGTAAAACCTTCAAGTACTATTTTTTGTTATAATTTGCTTAATAAAGAAGGTTGTTGAGTATGAAGCCCTCTTGGTTGGTTTGAAATTAGCCTACAAACATGGTATTAAGTTGCTAAGAGTACTGGGGAATTATGAGTTAGTAGTTTCCTAGATTAGGTCTAGATTTGTCACTAAGGATAAAAGGCTTAGACAATAAAGGAATGAGATTTGGGATACTATTGAAGCCTTTTATGCCTTTGGCATAGAATGGATAGAAAGAGGAAAAACTGTTAGGGCAGATTTATTAGCCATTATTGTTGTTAGGTTAGATGATGTTGGGTATGTGCAGGATCATGATGGGCCAAAAAATGGCAATATTATGGGTATTTGTAGGGTATGTGGCTGACAACTTTTTTTTACCCAAAATTGATGAAACGAAAACTATTTTTAGAGGAGATTCTCAAATTTCCACCAATATAAATTATGCTTTAATTTGAATTTAATAAATAATTATTATTCATTTTCTATTAGAATTACAAGTTTATGCTTTCATGTTTATTTATCAGATCTGAGAATAATTTTAATAAGGATAATTTATGTGATAACTGATTCACCCCCCCTGATAGTTGTCTGCGCTTGTGTTTCCAACACAAAGGCGCCCAGAGCTAAAAACAAGGAAAACACCCAAGTGGATGGGGTCAGAATGAGGTGGTAGCTAAATTAAAGGAAGAGGAGGATAGTGACTTAAGTGAGGAGGAGGGGGACATCTTAGACCATAATTGTTTAGGCTCTTGGCCAACTCTAGAAAAGGTGTTATGTGGCCATGTCCAAGCCAAAGAAACATCACCATATGAAGCTAGTGATGATCCACCATTGTCTACAATTGCAAACTATTTAGAGTAACCAACCAATTATCCGATAATTCATTTACAAGAGAGGGAAGCCACCATGCTTCTCATGTTTGATTGACAACTACTTGTGTTGTTTTGTACCTATTGTTGCTAAGATTGAATGGTAGATAAGATATATTTCAAAGAGAGGAGCTATGATGCTTCACCTGTTTGATTGACAACTATTCAAATAAGAGGTAAATTTTTTTGTTGTACCTATTGTTTCTAGGATTAAATGGTAGATAGGAAATTTAATGTAATGTCCTATTTTTGGGATAAAACTAAATCTTCCCTAATTTATCAATTCCAAGTGATTACCTTAGTTTTGGGTATGTTTATAAAATAGGTAGATTCCTACAAAAAAGAGTTAGAGAATATTTTAGAAGAAAATATTAATCATCATGCTTGTAATGGAATCAAAGAGCATGTGGTTAGGGATATAGCTACCTATTGACCTGCAATTATTCTAGTAGACACTTATTAAATAAGAAAACATCATTTTAGAAGCATAATGAATCTTCTTTTAATTTTCCTAATTCATTCTTGAGTATGATAGTCTAATAGGGTGCCTAAGAAACCCTAGGCCCAAGAGTAACATGCCCCTTTTGGCCCCATGTGGCCCTTTCCATTCATATGGGGTGGTGTGCCTAGTGTTCTACCATTGTTCCCTTGTACCAGAGCCATCGTTGCTTAATCATATTGAGAGGTTGAGGGTTAGACTACAATAGGCTGTCCTATATAGTCATTTCCTCTAATCCCAAGAGTAGTACACCCCTCTTGGCCCATGTGGCCATTTCCATCTAGATGGGTGGTGTACTTAGAGGGTGACCCACACATTTTTTCCCCTCCTTATAGGCCCTTAATTCCTCTATTTTGACTAGTTATTTACAATCAGATCAAATGAACATTATCCATAGCACCAAGTAGACGCATAGATTTAAATATTAAATCAATGAACAAATCCATCACTTATAGTGAACAATATTAACAACTCAAATTTATACAAATGCACATGTTATCATGATCAATAAATATTGCAAACATATGATGCATACCATATTTAAATACATAACTTGCTCATCTTTCAGTTTTATATTTGTATTCACAAAGTATCATATGAAGCATACCATAGTAAGATATAACATACTACAAGAATAATACACATAAATCACAATATATATATATATATATATATATATATGCATACCACAATTGGACAAAGCCTATCAGAGGAATAATAAAAATAAAAATAAAAAACCAAACATAAAATAACTATGATAGACATACATAAATATATAGAGACAATCTATTCATGTTTATATTAAAGAGTCATAATTACTTATAGGGCTCACTAATTTCTACAAGCATCATTATTGTATAATAAAATATAATACACACACACATATATGTTTATTTCTATATACATAATGATAATTTTATTATACTGATAGAGCGAATAACCCAAGATCATCAACTGCAAAAAACCTTCACGAAAGTGAGAGAAAAAAATGCCATTTCACCAAATAAGGAGTGTAAAATATGAGATGAATAATATACATAATGTACAGGCTTATAAAGCCATGAAAATGCTGACGGGTATGCAACCACCCAATACGAGAATAAAAAACTAATTACCCTATTAAATGCAAACTATGTGCCTAAGTTAAAACTTAAGCCTAAGTAAATATGATTTACTCTAACACCCCCCTTAAGTGCAACTTAGGGAGAGTGTATGAAGATACAATATACTGTATGGGTCCTAGCTACACAACCATGTTAGGTACCCATGTACAATGCAACAGAAGAAATCTCTTGCAAGCATAGAAAAGGAGAAAAACCCTCTCCAAAAGAGAAGATAAAAAAGAGAGATGATGCATGTAGGGAGGACTCAATCATAACCCCCAAGAACTACATACATCATGTGTATACAATCAACAACCCCCTAAAAAGGGAAATATAGAGACTATATAGTCCCCCCACAATGTGTAATCACCTACAAAAATAGTAAGTGCTTGAAGATAAAACATGATCAAGTGTCGACAAACAACTTGTCTCCCTTTCGGAAGAAACAAAACCAAATACAAATGCAAGTATGCTTCCCAAAGAAACATGAAAATGTATGATGGTGTCTCTAAAATATGCTCATGTGTCACCAAGATCTTGGAAAATGATGCCACGAACCAATTAGGAACCTACCCAATCACAATTGAAGGTGACAAACAAGGTACCACTAGAAACTGATCTTGAACAATATCTAGAGACTGAAATGGGGTGACAACAGTTGTACCACAACTGTCATCAAATAGGAGAGATAACCCCTCAAGTGTGTCCTCCAAGTCAAAAATATGAGATTCTACGAACAAGCAACCAATGTCCAACAAATACGAATCCCAATTAGGAAGAAAATGTGATACTAGGGGTGATGAGTCATTGTATGTGTGCAATGAATCATCAACATAAAAAGAATGGTATTGTAGAACATGACTTATAGGAGTCTCAATCAATGACTCTACACAACGAATCACTGAAGCCAAAGGTGCGTCAACTATCTCTGATGGAGAAAAAGTAGCATCTAAAGAACCCTCTTCATCCTCATATAAAGACTCAAAGTAATCCAAACCTTCAAACTCCTAGATAGTAACATGATCATAGGGTATCCTGTCTGAAAAATGAAGAGGCGCAAGACAATCTAAAACAAGATCATTTGGGAATGGCAAGGTATCATGATCTCCATGTATTTCCCAATTTTAATCCAAAGAGTATATGGACACTCAAAATGATCAACAACATCTAAAGTGGCATCATCAGTATGCATTGTAATAACTCCTAGGGCATGATCCCTTTCGCAATTCCAAGCAAACTTCTTACTATTAGTGCTAGGAAGGGGAACAAGATTATATAGGTATTTCAAAAGATGAAGCCATCTCAAGTGCTTCAATATACCATCTCTCCATTGCATATAATTTCCCCTTTCCAACATAATCATGACAGGATGCAATGAAAACCCATAATCAACTATGAAAAAACTCCACAAAACAACAAGATAGTAACCTTCAACAACAACTAGAAACTCCCAAATACTGCAAATAAAGGCGAAACCAATATCAAACTTCAATGGAATAAAATCACCACTAAACTTAAAAAATTGAGAGAAATTCGTTGACCACTACAAAGGTGACAAAAATACCTTTCTATTGATATGTGGTTTGCAAAAATCGGCCTCTGTTTACAAAAGTTATGGAAAAATGAAAAAAGGCCTATAAAGGCACTTTGAGAGCTCTTGGTCACACCATACGACCACCACGAGCAAGGGGGCTAAAAATTAGCAACCTCTCGGGGCAAGGGCAAGTGAACTCCAAATCATCAAGGTTGAGCACAAGTCACCATTCACAAATCACCAAGTCCTCACACAAAACAAGAACAATTCACAGTCATGTGAGACTTTCTCACGACAAAGGAGGGGAATAAGAGGGCATTTCAATAGCCAAGAACCATACCACAGGAAGAATATGGGACTAAACCTCCCAATGAAACTTCTCCAATTAGGACCACCATGCACAACAAACCCTAAGAAAATATTTGTTGGTAAAACTTTATAAAATATAAAGTTTTTAAAAAAGAATGTTTCACCAGAGCCCAGAACTCATGCCCCTCTTCAGAAATTGTACTTGAGAATATCTATGCATCTGATACCATGACAGTGAATAACCCAAGATCATCAACTGCAAAAAACCTTCACAAAAGCGAGAGAGACAACACTGCTATTTCACCAAACAAGGAGTGTAAAATATGAGATGAATAATATACATAATGTATAGGCATATAAAGCTATGAAAATGCTGACGGGTATGCAACCACCCAATACAAGAATAAAAAATTAATTACCCTATTAAATGCAAACTATGTGTCTAAGTTAAAACTTAAGCCTATGTAAATATGATTTACTCTAATATATATGTGTGTGTGTGTGTGTGTGTGTGTGTGTTTATTTCTACATACATATTGATAATTATATTCTACTTATATAGTTATTAATGAGAATAATATGTATTGATTGACAAAATATATAATTGAATTCAATAATTATCATAGACTTTCCTATGGTCTGCATACATCATAATGTGGTTATATATATCCATATTTATATACTTATTTACATATTAACTATATTATCTATATTTATTGTTTATTTTCGTATTAACTTATTATTTATTGCATATTATTTGCACAAATCAAAATGTGGTTATATATCTTTATAACACATATCTCTATTGGTAGTCCCTTGAAATATGTTTCAGTATATTGGACTTGCTTACTCCATGATCTAGTTAGATCAAAATATCCTCTTTGAGTGATTCAATATTCCCTTTACACAAAATAGATTAATATATATATCCTTCCTTATTCATATATTGGTTACTGTGTTTTGGATATTATGTTCTTTATTGCTCTCATCCTTTATCCATCAATCAAAATATTCTTTTTGAGATTCTATCTCCTATTTACTTTTTCTTCCATGTTTTTATTTCCTTTCTCCTTCTAAGTGCAGATTATTATTGTTGCACACTCTTCTTTTCTCTACCTCAATCGATGCTAATATGTTTTTGACTTATCTTCTTTTATAATTTTATTTTCCAATAGTCACAACCTAATTGCATCGATTATTCTTTAAAGGATTGATTATTCTTTAAGGGACATGCTCTTTTATAATTATTGTATTTTTGTGTCATGACCCCTCCTTCCTTAATTGCAGCTTATTGCTTATGAATTTAGAATCGATGCCTTAATGATAATGGTTAGGAACCAATGTAAGCATGCTTAGTGATTATTATTATTTATTTAATTAAGCCATAATCATATTTAATAGTTTCTTGTGAATAATTTTATTATTATAATAATTACAATTAATAATATTAATTGTTCTATTTGGTATTATATTAATATAATTATAATATGATTTGTGATAAATAAAACTATAATAATCTTTAAATTGTGGTTATTTAAATATTCATATCTTTGATATTTATTTTATTAGTTATTTGTATTTTAATATTTGATTTGTTATTTAACTTTAATATTTATATATTACAATAATAGTCAATATTCATCTTGTATTATCAATTTTCTTCCGATCTTGGATAAACCTGTTGTGGACTTGACGCTTGCGGGCAGTTTGTCCATGGAAGGCAATGGGAGGTCCACCAGCTCAATTCCAGGCGTCGGCTCTGGTTGCATTATCTGTTTCTTAATCCTTGCAATGTTAAGTTGTGTACAAAGGAAATTCTTATGCCATAACTGGGGAGGCTCTTGGCCTGGTCTGGAAAGGGTGTTATAAGTCGGTGGGCAAGCCAAGGGAACATCACCACATGAAGCTGGGGATGATAGCAATTATCCACAATCTCAATATACTCAACTGAAAGGTTTTGTTATATGGGAAAGAGAGGAGGAAGACGAAAAAACCGGAATGATAACTGCACCATGTGTAAAGAGATGGGCATTTGGGATGGAGAGAACGAGGGAAATGAAGATCATATTTGGGTGGGTTAATTTTAACAGTTGGCCCATCAACGGTCAAAAAGTGAAATAATATCTGAAATTTGAAATGGCAGACAACAAAAGTCATGTCAAAAAAGGTGTGGGGCTTTTGTTGATAATTCTTGCATGATAAAGAGTTATTTGGTTGCTGTCATATATCTCTATCTTCTTATCCTTCCAAAAATCTTCTAATGACCATTCTTGCAATGTAAGAGTTCTTTGGTTGCTGCCATATATCTCTATTTTTCTATCCATCAAAAAATCCTCCAACTCCCCTAAAAGACATATGAATCTCCTATCTCACCTACAACCATTAAGAGTTCTAAACCTAATCTAACTCCTTAGAATTTAAAATATTTAGTAGTTAATAATTACGCTGTTAAGGTTGGACAAAATAGGTTGTTGGATAAATAATTATTTTTGTAAAATAAATTTGTAAAATGTATAAGTAGCAAACTAATGAAGATCATCTACATCAACTAGGTAGGTTTGTTTCAAAGTGTTGGAGTGAGCAAAACTAAGGAGAAGTGGGATCCCTAATAGGTTGTATAATCAAGTGGCATCTCAATTAATTTGAAATAATTTTCATACTTAATTCTTAAAGTAAGAAATTTATAAAATAATTATTTAAATTATGTTTTCAATTATTCTAGTAAATTTAGAATAGATATCTTAAATATATTTAATTAAAATATGTTGGGATATATAATCCCCTCCAACATTGAAGAGAACTTGAAGAGAGATATAGGGAGTTTTAAAAGAATGAATGAAAGTGAGAGAGGTGGAACGAATTGGAATGAAGGAATGCTAGGTCGAGGTCATATATAAAATATCCCCATTATCCCCATATATTTTAAATAAATCTACTTAAAATATCCATATTAGTTTGTTAAATGCATAGCTATTTTTAAAAAATAAGAGATGTAATTGTAAAGATGTGAATATTACAAGAACATGTTAAATTTTTTAAATGAATTAGACAATAGTTTTATTTATTTGATACTATATTTTATTTTTATTTAGAACTATTTTGTTCACTTAAGAGTTATTTTATTTTATTGTAGGCACATACATTTTTAATCTTTTTTTTAATAATTCTTTTATTTAATGTACATTATTTATTTTATTTTTATTTTAATGCTATTATTTTATACTATATTTATTTTAAATTATTTTGAAAAGTATAACATATATTTTATATTTTATATAATTCTTGATTCTACTTGTTAGGAAATTGCTACATTTATCAAACCATTTTCCACATAATCATATGAGAGAAAAACGTGCACACAAACTTATAGAATAAACATAATTCAAATATCAAATACATATGACAATATTACATCAAGTATATCCCAAAAAGCTCTCAAGAGGAAAAAATCAAGCTCCAAAAGTATCAACACTCAATGTATCATTAAACAATGAAAATATTACAATACTCTTACAAAGTCTCCATGAATACTTTTGAAACATCAAGCTCCTTGAATTAATCCTTCATTTATCTAAGAAAATATGAACACATCACATGTGTGTTTCACATATACACTTGAAAATATAGCACAATACAATGAAAACTAAGCCAAAAAACTCAATAGCCAACCCAAAACACTAAAAATGTGCATGCAATTATAGATTCAAGCTCAAACAAGACAACTAAGTGGTTAGGTAAAATCATGTGTCTCAAAACCATGAGTGCACTAAACCTAATCCATTTGATATTGTGGGGAGTTGAGAAGAAGGAAAATTTGAGACCTTGGTGATACAATCACATGGCTAGCTATTAGAAATTTATTATGTGTTCATATGCAAGCTAAGGGACAATCATAACATTAAGCTATTGCTTTTCTTCTTCCATACTCTTGGAGAACAAATTGTAAGTTTCTCTTTGGGGAAGGATTGGAGGATTATTGGTGTACAAGGTAACGGTTG
This sequence comes from Sequoia sempervirens, assembly GCA_007258455.2. NCBI lineage: Eukaryota > Viridiplantae > Streptophyta > Pinopsida > Cupressales > Cupressaceae > Sequoia > Sequoia sempervirens. Next base: position 18,567 of record VDFB02287540.1, read on the forward strand.
TAAATGTTAATTATTCTCTGTTCGCCATCTTGAATTCCATTTTTTATTTTAATAATGTGAAGAAAACTTGTTGAGCCCTCTTACCTGACCACCTCCTTAGACACTTCCAAACTTAGAAAACATGAAAGCTTATCATCCATTGCAGCTAACTACATGAATAATATTTTAAAATCTCATTTCAAGATATATGAGGTAGTATCCTTGTGTCATGTTGCTCGCTTGACTTGGCCCCAATCAAATCTTATACATCACATATGTAAAATGTGGATTGATAGTTCATTAGCTATATTTATAAAATATGAAATATTATCTTACATTGATTTTGACTTTTAAAATAAAACCAAAATTAGCTATTTGTTTTATCAATATAAAATTTATAATAGAACAAAATTTCTAATGAAATTAATAAGTTGATATTCCAATTTTTTTAATGAAATCTAATCTTTTATTGTAGTTGACTATCAAAATAATATTTTAAATAAAAAATATCTTTTGTTTTGATTACATATTGTAGCATCATAGATTTTCATCCTTGATGATTTCACATTGCATTTTCCTCCCCTTTTAAGTTATTGGACCAAATCAAGCACTTAATTTCCCAAATTATCCATTCCATAGGTTATTTTAAATATTTTTTAATAAATTTCAAGCATAAATAAATGATCACATTTAATACTTGATCCCTGACACTTTAAACACCAAAAAATAGAGTTGGGACATTGACGCCTATATCCCCCTATATTAGTTTCAAATTCAAATATGTTGGTGCCATAATTTTATTATTTGAAATTAAATTATCTAAAGTCAATTGTTGAGATTTAATTTTCATGAAATTAGAATAATAGAATATAAATACCTAGTTATTAGATCATCTAAATATTATGAAGGAAGATCTATGAAATTATTGTTAAAATTTTGATCAAGAGAATTCAAGAAAAAGTCAAGAGCATTAGCTCAGAGCTTTATTACAACAATTCAAGATCAAACATCATGTTCCTGAAGATAAAATTAAATAAATAGATAATTATTTAGAAAGAATTCAAGATTATGTGAGTACTGAATATCTAGTAGGTACAATAGTTCTTATTAATAGATAACATGATGAAACAAATTAATTATGACCAAGGGTTAGAGGTTTTGCATACCTTATCCCATATAGTTGATAATAATGTACCAATAATGGCTAGTTGTGCTCAAGCTTTGAGATGTGCTAAAAGTCAAGGAGGAAATCAAGTCTCCCTTCCTACAACTATAGCCTCTATTCCCACATACATAAATCCAAATGTCACTTCAACAATACAAAAAAGCATTGGAATAACTCCATCATGAGGCCTTTCCACTAGAAATCCTTATGTTTTTGGATCTTCACATGTGACACCTCAAGTTTCATCCCCTCTCATAAATTTGCAACATAGTAGCCCACCAAGAACATTTACAATTCCACCATATTCACCACATTCCCAAAACATGTCAACCATGATTCTTTAATTAAGCATTTTTTTTCAAATGTAACCTCACTTCATAAATAAATCTCAACTTTGAACCAAAACCAAAATAGATAACCATTGTAATATGTTAAAAGGACCCCATTGTCACTTGAAATTTTGAAAACACCAATACCTCCAAATATAGAGATACCTTGATTTGACAAGTACAATGATAAAAGGGACCCTAGTAATTATATATCGGTATATACAGCCTTGTCTAGTGACTTCATTTTTGAAGATAAACTCCTAGCTAAACTCTTTCCTAGTTCATTAAAAGACAAGGCTTTGGAATGGTTTTTCCATTGCTAAATAACTCAATCCTCTCCTTCAATGAACTTTTCGAGGCTTTTGTTCACCATTCCCAAGTAAATATTAGAACTAAAACTACATTAATTGACTTAATGTGATGCAAGTAGAAACAATATGAAAATGTCACAAACTTCATAGGTAGCTACTATTAGTTTCTTTATTCAAAAATCAATCTTACTCTGCCTAATATTGATGTTTCAAGAGTTCATTGAAAACTTTTGACCTAACATAAGGGATAAAATATTATTGATGAAATATCTATCCTTTATACATTTGTGTACAACACTTTGTGATTACAAAAATTTAGTTAGCTAGTATGAAGAGACATCATCATCTACTCCTACTAGGAAATATAAATTTGTACCTCAAAATAACTATCAACATTTGATTCAAGAAGAAAAATAAAAAAGTTATCAAGTTAAATACACCTCAAACAACCATCCACATTGAACCTCAAGTTACTACCATCAGTCCAACACCGTGTCAATTTAGACTACATGATAGACAATTTACCTAGTCACCTAACACCCTCTATTCAACCATACTAGAAATTTTGAATAAGAACTTAATCTAATTATCTCTTGTTAGACCTGTGGACACGACCAAAAATTTACCTCCAAGTTACAGTCTGAATTCCTTTTTCCAATACCATCACACAAGTGGACAACATATAGAATGATGCATGCATCTTAAACACCAATTTCAAGACCTATTGATTCTAATCACATCGAGATGGTGGTTTTTGTACTGTAGAAAAAAGGCAACTTGCTTGATTTGGGAATAGTGGATGATAAATTGAACTTAAGGAGGCCTTGACTCAATGTTGTGAGGTTTTTTTCACATCCACACTAGGTCTTGGACCCTTTCAAATGCATTTAATGATGTCTTGCAAAGGTGTTGTAAAGTGTTGCAAAAGACTTTCACACTTTTCTAGACTTAATGAACCCATTTTCCCTTAATTCAAGATTCTAAAATGTATTTAATTGTGTTTTCATATCAATCTAGAAGGATTGTAAAACAAACTTAATGTTAGTCTAGTGTTGTAATGTGTCTTGCACATTCACATTGGATGTTGTGCCCTGCTAGGCTGTGTGCACCTTGTTTTAGTGTTGTAAAGTGTATTTAATCACACTTTTACATTGAATTTGGTGTCCCAAGCCCTAATTAACCTTCACATCATCATTAATAGGCCCCTATTACCCAATATTGTGCATCTTAAGGTAATATTTGATGAAATACCTGACATAGACATCATATAAACCTTATTTCTTAACTTCCTAGCATCTTAGGTGGAAAAATGGCCCATGTGTGACCCATTCACCATCCATGGTGAGTCAAACCCATCTAGGTGGGACCCATTCACCATGGGTGGTGAATGAGTCCCATTTGGCTCATTTTTTACCTTTGAGCAGGAAAAAATGAAATTTAAGTTTATTATTTTCACATGTCGGCCTTAGGGATCCAATTATTGGGAAAATAAGGTGAATTTCCTATAAAATTGACTCTCTAAACCCTAAATCACAACAATTTATTCATTATTCATTCTTCATTCTTCCATCTCAAGTCAAGCAAGTTAGGGTTTCATCCTTTCAAGTCATTAAGATAACAATTTTCAGACATTCAAGGGTAGATTCTTCATGCTTTGCTACATAATTTTTAAGGTCAATCATCATGGAAAGGTAATAAAATCCATTATTGCATGTTTCTTTAAATTATTTCATCATTTTGGTTTAATTACCTAAAAGGTGTTTGACCAAGGCAAACCCCCACGCCCTAACATCCAACATTTCTCTTTCTTGTCTTATGTGTTTGTAAATTTAGAAATCTTGAGGATTTGGAAATCATTGAAGGTCAAGTTGTAAATTTGTTCAAGTCATCTCTTCATTGGACAAGTCAAAATACCCACAAAAATTCACTTTTAGGCCTAAATCTGACAGTCTCAGAACCAGACACCTGGAGAAACAGTAAGTGCAAACCAAAAGCTCCTGATTCCACCTTTGAATATTCAAAAATTCAAAAGTGGACTCATTCACCATGGGTGGTGAATGAGTCCCACTTCTAGGTCAGTTTTTGGTTCTCTACATTTTTAGATACCCTTTTGTCTGAAATGGGTTCTAGAACAGTTTTACAAAACAAGGATGGATTCACCCAGAATGGTGAATGAGTCCCACCAGGCCTAAAAATCAACATTAGTAACATTCTAGAAACCATTTCCAGTCTCCATCCATATCCTAGGTGCACACTTTTAGTTTCATCAAATTTTGTTACAGTTTGCATTCATTTCTAGGTGTTTTTTGCATCTCATAATGTGTTTTCCAAAAAGTTGCATTTCAATAGTTTTCACTTAATAATCAGCCAATTTTATCAATTAGCAGCATTTAGATTCATTGCATTTAGTCATAATTTCATCATTAATACACTAGATTGAGTGAACCACCTAAATTTTGGATGTGCAATCTATCTCTTTTCATTAGGTGAAAGACCCTAATTGAGCAAAAGAGACATATCATTCCATACACTTTAAAATCTTTGGCTCAATTTTAATGATCAAGGGAATATGTTTATTGCCCTGCCTAACCAAAACTTGCAAATTTTTACGAATCCAATGGAAAACCACTCATCAAACTTTGTGCAAGCTTGTGATGTTAAGTATGATGAGATGAATATTGATAAGATTGGTGATATGAGTGATGTTATAAATGATGCCAATAATAATAATGACATAACAATGAGAAAGAAGTAGATAAAATGATTGATTTAATAGATGTTAAACCTTTTAATGGCCAAACATTTTTGTTCCCTGGCATTACTTTCACCAATAGTGATGCATCCATACATGCACCCGATGGTCCTTTCTATATCGCTAGATGTATTAATGAAAAACCTCTACAAGGAATACTCATTGATAATGTGTGTGTAGATAATTTGATCAATAAATAGTTCTTAGTTGTGCATTATCTTTATCAAGATTGTTATGATAAACTAAAAGAATAGTTAAATCTCATGATGGTTTTTATCACCCTATGATAGGTTCGACCACACATCCTTTTAAATACGGACATAAACAATTATATGTATCATTCTTCATCATCTTGATGTCAGGAAAATTTTGTGTGAAGCTAGGCTACCCATGGTTATGATCTATGAATTTCATCCCGTCAATTATTCAAAAGTGCATAATGTTCCCCTTTGAAAATTATATATTTATAGTGCATCATAGTGGGTTTAATCCTTTATCTTCCCACAAGAAATTTTTATTGGATTTATTTTAGCCTCAACCTATTGAACCAATTAAGCCTCATGAAGATTTATTTTCCAAGTCATATGAAAAGTTTAAGGCAAAGCGCATAACTGAATTATCTCTTAGGAATATTCTTGAAAATGATTTAAGACCATGGTTTTTCCTCCTCCCCTACCTGTTATGGATGAGCCTATGCCCCAAGCGAAGACCGGGTTCCAAGTAACCACTTGGAAAATATGTTGTGATTCCTCCACTCATATCATATAAAAGACTAAGAGACAATCAAACGATTCATTTGGGTATGTGCAGGATCATCATTGAAAAAATTTAAGAGTTAGGAAAACTTGACGTAAAAATTCATGAATAAGTTGTCTATATATTTCAAAAATATGTAAGAATAGAATCTGTAGAAAATTGAATGTAGTTTCTAAAATACTAGGTTTATTTACAAAAAAATGAAATCTATTTGGTGAAAATTTGAAATTTCAATGCAGTAGTACTTAAATTTTAGGGAAAAATAAGTAGGTGTCTATCTCACCACTCTAACCACAATAAAATGATATTTTTTTTTATAATATTTTAGATATAAGTAGAGGACTCATGTCGTAATGTGATGCATATTTTTTTGTAATTTTTTTCCAAGTAAATAATTAATTATGAATTTTTTATTACAAATTTTAAAAAATATAAAACTCATATATCGACCTTAACTTGGTCAAAACTTCATGAAATTCATTTTTTTTTAATCCTATAGTATCTAGAAGCATAGAATGTGACACATGTTTGATTAAATAAATGTGATACTGTTTAAAAGCTATAGATGTTTTCCAATCAACCTATCAATCAGGACTTTAGTCATAATTCAAATAGAAAATGAATAATAATTATTTATTAAATTCAAAGTAAAGCATAATTTATATTGGTGGAAAGTTGAGAATCTTCTTTAAAAACCCTTTTTGTTTCATTAATTTTGGGTAAAAAAAATCGTCAGCCACATACCCTACACATACCCATCATATCACCACTTTTTGGCCCATTATGATCTTGCACGTACCCATTTTATGCCTTCAAAGATAAAAAAGGTGTATAGAGATAGTGGTTTCCCAATTCCCAGTGGTTCTTTTAGTTCCTCCCTTAAGGGAAGAAAAGAGACTAATGGTTGAGAAGCCCACTCCTACCCCATCAGAAAATGAAAACTGTGCAAAAGAAATAAAAATGCTAACGAGCGTAGTTGTAGACATCGTGCTATTTATCATTAATTAGAAGAAAAGAATAAAGCAATGTATGATAATCAAACACCTATTAAAAAAACTCAAGAATAATTACAACTTTCATCAAAACAATACATAAAGCTAAAATAAGAAGTGGAACAAAAAAATAAAGTTTTGTAATTATCATAAAACCTCCTATTGTGATTAACTCTGATGATGAATATGAAATTTCTAAAATTGATGAACAAGTCCATACTGAACTTAATGTCTTGTTTTTTAGAGAAAATGAATTTATATGGGAGTAACCATGGTGATCCTCCTAATGAGGGTGACCCACCACATGTTGCACCTAGAGATGCTCTTAGTATGGCTCTTGTTGTAGTCCCTTTATCTAGTTGTCCTCCTTCCTTATATGGTGAGTACGATTGGGATTTCGCGGATGATCTACTTTAGAGCGGCTCGCATGTGCGATAATCCTTTATGTTTGTTTCATGTTTTTTTTGTGTTTTATTGTATGTGATGTTATCTCTTGTGTCGCACTACTTTGCGTGCCTTTGATTTTGTGATTTTTCTTTGTATGACCCTTGCTGCTCTGTTCATGCAAGGATAGAAAGGAAACAAACCTATTATGGAATTCCTCTATTTGTATCTTCATTCTTATATGTCATTAACTTTATATTTTATTTTTATCTTATGTTTTCCTTTTGGGGATGATGCAAGACATTGAGACATTTAAGTCTTCCATGTTGACCCCATTTTTTTTTTTGTCTTCTCTCTATGTGTCATTCCTCCATTATGTTTGTCATTCCACGAGTAGTTGGGAAACAATGTCAATTTCGATCTCTATTATATCACTATAGAAAAGACATATACTAACCTAGATTTATGGATCCCTTATGTGTTCATATTTTATGTTGTTTGTTGAATTACATTTGGGGGAAACCCCTTATATCGTGATGTTTCTTTATCTGTAAATATATCATTGGCATAGGCCTTTCAATAGAAACTCTTGTGATCTTTCATTGTATGCCATTTATCATTTTTCTAGACTTTAAAGTAATTTCTTGCAACATCGTGTTTTGGAATTTCTTTAAAGTGGGGGCATACATTAGCATTATTTGCTTCACTTTGTTCACATGCATTAGACTTAGTGATGTGTTGACATTTGCAATTTTACTTCAGTTTTTTCACAAATTTTGAATTTAATATTGCATTAGCATAGCCTCTTCATCATTTTATGGAACCTTATCGAGGTTATGAGGAATTATAAATCTTGGTATAGTTGTTTGTGTGTTTCTCATTTTACCTTTTCTTGGGGGCTGTCTTGGTGAATATCCACCTTTACTAGCATGTGTGTCTTTTGATTTCATATTCACCTAGAAAATATTGGATTTTTCTATTGTGTGAATCATGAACACCTTGGTGTGGATCTTGGGATAACATAGTTTTCTAGTTCATAAGTATCCATACCCCCCTTTTGCATTTCATTTTTGACATTGTATGTTTTTGTATGTTTGTGTTTCTTTTTTCTTATGTTGGTTTTCCCTAGGATCTTTGATCTTCGATACTTGCATGCTCCCCACTTATATTTAGTCATCCAATCTCTTCAAAATTTATAAATTGGACCCCTCTTGACATATATTTTTATTCTTTAGTCTGAGTTTGAGTGTAATTTCACACTCTCACTAAAGTGGGTGATAAATATAGCATCATAAATTATCATCCTTAATAATTTCACACTATGTTTTTCTCTCCTTTAAGTTATTGAACCTAATTAAGCACTTAATTTCCTTATTACATTCCACAACTTATTTAGTACTTTTTCCTTAACACTTTAAACTTTTGAAAATAGGGATAAGACACTGGCACCTAGGGGCCTATTTCCCCCTATTTTAGCTCCAGATTCAAATTAATTTTTGTGAAAATTTTATTATTTAAAATTTAAAATATTTAAAGTTGGTTGTCAAGATTTAATTTTCAATAAATTAGAATAACAACATATAAATACCTAGTTATTGCATCATTTGAAAATTAACAAGGAAGATTTAATAAATTATTAGAAAACTTATGATCAAGAGAATTCAAGAGAAAGTCAAGAGCAACATTTCAAAGCTTTATTACAACAATTCAAGATCTAGCATCAAGTCTTGAGTCCTATGTGAGTTGATGTGTATTCATGTTTTCATTATTTTGTGAATGCTACCCCTTGTTGTAGGTCTCCAAAGCATTCGTGGAAATCAAGCAAGCAAGATCCAAGACCTTGAGGAGACATGCATGACTTCAATCCTTCAAGGAAGCCATTGAAGGGTGGTGAGTTGCAGTTCTTTTTTATTTCATCATTCCTTCAATTTATTTATCCATTTATCATTGAATTTACCATTGTGGAAGTGGAAACACTAACACAGGGTTTGACTAAGGAAAGCTCCTAAATGGAACAACATTTTATATCTTTATGAATATGCAGATTTTAGGTTTGAAGAGGATTAAAGGGAGCTTGAAGATAAATTGTTCATCATTGCATGCAAAACCCTAGGCCTTTATAAATCATGGAAACTCAATTAGAGAAATATCTTACAGTGATTAAAAAATTCTGTAGACATGAAACAAAACTGGAGATCTAACATCAGAGAACTATGAAAATAGATCTGAAAAATACCTACTATGATAGTGACACCCCTAGAGGAAATGTTATAAAAAATTAGGCTTCAAAATTTGTACCACATGTGCACAGTGTCCTCCACTCTATTTTTTTCCTTATTTCCTTTGTGACTTCTTAGATTTTCTGTATTTTCATTAGAACACTAATTTGTATCATTAGGCCAACTAGATTATTGTATTTCATCATTAGGACATTTCCATATCTAGTTAAGGGTTGGTTGACTCACCTATCAGGCTATAAGTCAATCTCATACCTTGTGCAAATCCATCAAACCACCTTTCCATCTTTACATTTCCAATCCATTCCAATATGCTCTCATACGTATATATGAAATTAGGGAAATTTGTGAAACCCTACGGTACAAAATCAAAGGTTTCCCTTTCCCTATGTTTCATATATAATTTTATGATAAAAACATCCAATGATCAAGTAGGTGATATCCCAAAAAACAATAAAGGTATCTATAAAGGATGATGATGATTTTAACAATTTATTTATATATGTTCTCTAAGTCAAATTAGTGTTGTAAAGATAAATATGGACATTACATAAGTAATGAAAGTAATTAATTAATTTTTATTAATATTTTTTTTCTATGCTCTTAATAGTAGCACATATCAGGTTTTGAATATGATTTTTGTAGCTATCTTAACTCTAAATTAAGTTAAATTATCATTATTATATTGTTATTTAGTAAAATAGGTTAGCTTGGGGCTTATATAGGGTTATCTAACTTAGCCTAGGTGACATCTTAGGCATAAATAGGTATATATAGGAGGTAGTGAGTCTTATTTCATCATCATATTGGGAATTAGATTCTCATCAAAGATATTTGGAGGTTTGGCCCCTTAAAGTTGCTTGTTATTCTTGGCTATTATCAAGTATTTACAACACATTTACTATCATATTCTTCTACTATCCATGATATTTCAATACAAGTGGTATCAAAGCATGATCTTGTAATTATAGAGGCAATAAATTTTCTTAACATTGGAGACCATTTTGGGAAGAGAATATTTCCTACATTTCAGTGAATTAATCTTTAATTTTTAAAGTCTTTTGGAAGACCATATTCAAGAAGCTAGAATCTAGATTTCAAAGGAATTTGAGCTGAATTTAGTGATTTATTGTAGATTTAAGGTTTTTGTGAAATTTATTTGAAATGTGCATATCTCCCAAATGTTGTCATATTGATTCCTACTTTTGGTGGGTTTTTAAATAATACATAGGAAATCCTTATTCAAAATTTAAGATAATGTGAAGTAGTAATAGTATATTTAAATTGTAAAATTATGGTTTCCACATAAATTTCTCTCAAGGTCACAAATCATCTAATGTTTGGGATATTTTCCTAGGAAAGTGTTACCTTAGTAAGAGTAATTTATAGTAAAATATTTAGATTATTTTAAATTTATTTGTGTGATCCATTGAAAAATTATTTTCTACCATCATGACAAGGTCTGTAATACGAGGCAAATAGAATGCTACCGTAATAAGGAAATATTCAAATGAGGATGAGGTATAAGTTGAGGATATTAAACCTAATGATGAGATTATGAAGGTAAAGGGTGAAATTTTATCAATTATGAATGACATAAATAAAGTTTGTAAGAAGGTGGACATAATTATTCAAAGGATGAAGTGTAAGGAAAAAGATTTACCTAGTAAAGTCAAAGATAATTCTTTTTGGGGCATGAATTCCTTACGATTGACTTATATTTCAAGTATCCTCCATTTAATAGTCCTATACCTACATAGTTCATACCCAATTTGAATTTGAGAAAGTTTGATGGAAAGGATCCAACCAATTGGCTCTACCAAATGGATAAATTATTTGGTCTTCATCATGTTCCTAGTCAATAAAAGGTGGTGTGACATCATTATACGTAGAACTAGATCAATTTATTGTTGGAAAAATGAAGAAGAACATCTCATTATGCATATTTTTTGTTTTCATT